>APFE031464439.1:5153-36954 GCA_000404065.3 Pinus taeda | reverse complement strand
ACACACACATATACACACACACACACACACACACACACACACACACACACACACACACACATATATATGCATATATGCTATATTTTCCTGTCTACTATGATACAAATGGTTTGTTTTATCTTTTACATGTTTCATAAATGTTTATCCAACACATGATTAGCTAATGCATTTGTCAATGTATTGATGCGTCTAAGAATATGATGATATGTAATATAATCAAAATGCCTTTCCAATAGACAAATACAGAGATACATTCTCAATATTTGAGGTTTTTTGACGGAATATTGCCAATTGAGTTGAAGGACGACAAGCTATAAATCCAGGTTGACAACCAATTCTCTGATTTCCAGAGCGATGGCTTCTAACAATAGTTCGATGACCGTACTATATTCAGCAATGTTGTTAGTTGTGTGACCTAGACAGATACCTTGGAGGTTAATCAACTGACCGTTAGGGTCATAAATAGCCCATGCCGAGGATGATAGGTTCCAGGTACTGCGGCAGGCACCATCCGTGAAACCAATGTGGGGAGTCGCAGACATTTGCAAAGAAAGAAAAGCATCGTAAACAAGAAAGCTATTTGAAAACTATCACACAAAACTACGCTGCACAAAAAATGAATGACACACTAATGTACACAAGTAACCATGCAATATGACCTAAGCATAGTACTTCTTGAGGTAAATCCTGTTTCGGGGCTTATCGAGAGGATTTCTTTCATAATCAATAATCTCATAGTCTCCTTTCTGCAAAACGCATTTCATGATGTAGGTCTCATGCCACATGGGTTCGAACTTTCCTGCCCCTAACTTATCACTAGCTTGGTCATATAGTAAGACCAAATCACCCTCAGAGAATGCGCGAGGGGAGACCGACTGATCGAAATGGGATTTAACCTGTTTCTTTTGTGCTTTTATGACCAAGGTGGCGGGACGACGAGTCTTGTCCAGTTGTTCTAAATATAAGAGGTGCTCCTCTTGAGGTGACGTTTTAGGAAGGAGTTCAACATCTAAATTTAGTGAAGGAATCTCGCATTCGATTAACAATGTTGCTTCCAGACCATAGACCAGCTGGAATGGTGTGAAACCAATTGTGTCTTTGTTGAGGTTTGGTAGGCCCACAGAGCTGAAAAAAGCATGAGATGCTAATTTGATTTGTGCATCCCAATAGTACGTTGAAGTGTTGTGACCAAGACTCTGTTCATGGCTTCAACTTGGATGTTGGCCTGAGGGTAATATGGGGTCGAGCCATCGTGGCGCAAGCCTAATGCAGATGTCAGCTCAGCCATCATGTGATCTCTGAAATGGGGGCCATGGTCTGTGACAATGGCTTGAGGTACATTGAACCTATAAATAACATGGTTGGAAAGGAATTGAGCTGCCGTCTTACCATCTACAGAGTATGTAGGCATTGCTTCGGTCCATTTGGTGCGATAATCCACAACGATGATAATATAGCCCTGCCCCTCGACCGAACGAGGGTTATGTGTCATATAATCGATGCCCCATTTGGCAAAAGGACCAATGATAATGATGGGGTGTAGTTGAGCAGTTGGGGCACACATCTTGCATTGGTAAATTTGGCATTCGTGGCACTTGTGAACATCAAGAATGCAGTCCTTGAAGATAGATGACCAGAAATAACCAGCGCAAAGGATTTTTTCAGTTGTAGCATAACTAGACATATAACCACGACACGACTTGGAGTGGAAATCATTGAGAACTCTTTCAGCTTCCTTGATCGTAAGGCATTGACGAAGAACTGAATCGACACTGACACGGTATAAAGTATCGCCAATAATACGGTAGGGTTGGGAGTGACGCCGAATCCTTTGGCAATCATCTTTGGTCAATGTGGACCGAAACATGGACATCTAAAGATACACGATGATATCACCGTATCACTGATCAAGGGTGCTAATCAGAAAGAGGGACTCATCCGAAATTTGTTCATCTGCACCAACAGGGAGAGACTTGGAGGGAAGGGAACAAATCAATTCGTTGAAAACAAGTGACTTCTTAGATTTGGCTGTAGTGAATACCAAATCAAATTCTTGTAGGATGACAATCCATTTAGAATATTTACCCCCCAACAACTGGCGAGTCAGGATATAGGTCATGGGGTTGCATTCAGAAATCACTGTAGACATGCACAGAAGGATATAGTGTCGAAAGCGTTGAACAGCCTGAACGACAGCCAAAGCCAACTTCTCGAGATGTGCATAATGTGTTTCAATATCGAGGAGATTCCGACTAAGGTAGTAGATTACATGTTCATTGCCTTCGTTGTCGTCTTGGACCAAGACCATAACAATGGTGCTAGGGTCAGTGGCTAGGTAGAGGAAGTAATCTCGATAATAATCCAGTGGGTACAACAGAGGAGCACTTACGAAGATGGCCTTGAGATCATCAAAAGATTTTTGGGCCACCTCATCCCATACAAAGGGTGTTCCTTGTTTTAGCAACTGAGTAAATCTTGTGGCTAACTGGGCATAGTTGGGTATAAAACGACAGAGAAAGTTGGCCTTTCCTTGCAGGCTCTGGAGTTGGTACAGTGAAGATGGAGGGGGTAAATTTACAATGGCCTCGACTTTTAACGGATCAAGGCGAATACCATCCTTAGAAACAATAAATCTGAGGAGTTGTCCAGATTCTACACAGAAAACACATTTGTGCGGGTTCAACTAAATTTTATAGTGTCTGCAACGCAGAAAAATATGCTGAAGATGGTCTAGATGGTCTTGTCACCGATGAGAATGAGCGAGAAGGTCATCCAAGTAGGGCTAGGCAATGTTGCGAATATCATGAAATGCATAGGACATTGCCCTCTGAAACATAGCCCCAACATTTTTGAGGCCAAAAGGGAGCTTCTTGTACATGAATGTACCCAATGGAAAGATAAAGGTTGTCTTTTCTTGATCGGCTGATGCGATGTTGATTTGGTTGTAACCAGAAAAATCATCCATAAAGGAAAATGTCTCGCTCCTGGCACATTCATCAATGATTTGATCAATGAAGGGAGTAGGATAGTTATCTTTAGGACATGCACGATTGAGATCTTGATAATCAACACAAACGCAGATCGTGCTCTGTTTTCAATTCACCGAGATAATATTGGACACCTAGTTTGTAAGGGGGATGGGATAGGTGAACCCAACTTTGATAAACTTTTCAACTTCACCCTTAATAGCGGCGACCTTCCCAGGGTGCAACGGGAGAAGTCGTTGGCAAACGGGCTTTGCGTGTAGATACGTTGGTATTTCATGCACTACAATGCTAGGATCAATGTTGGGCATTTCTTCGTAGGACCATGAAAACACATCACAAATTTCCTGAAATAGACAAGTATATGTCTTGATCTCATCCAGAGAACAAGATACCCCAATATGAACGTGTTCAACGATACTGGGTTTGATAGAAATGTCAATCGACATTGTTTGGGTAATATTACCCAGATTTCCTTCCGACCGTACTTCATGAATAAAAATCAGTGGCGGAAATGGAGAAGAGGACTCTTCGAAAATGGTAGACATGACTGCCGAGTGAGGCAGGAATGAGGAGCGATGATGAGTATCGATCCACGATGGTTTCTCGAGAGGCATGACTTCCATGATACCTTCATCAACAAGGAAGGTCTCGGTTAAGGGATCAGGCGATTCCAAAATGCCAAGCCACGCGGATTGAGAGTACGTATCAAAAGAGGTCTTTAGCATAAAAGAATCATAGGATACAGAGCTTGAAGCCGAAAGAATTTCCATGTAATTGACTTCGGTGGGACTCAGCGGCATAACCTCACCCCATGTATCAACAAGATCTAGTGCGGGTATGACCCAAGGATCAGATTTGATCGAGATCATGTTGACAGAGGCAACATGAGGAGTTGGGAGTGCAAAAATTTCCATTAAGGCGAAATCTTTGAAAAGAATTGCCCTCATACTCTCATAGGGAGCACCAGTGTGCTTGACGTATGGAACATTTCCATCTGAGGAGGAAGAGGCAAAGAAATACAGTTGGTCGACGGTGACAATATTCCCTTGATGGGAAATGAATCATGCGAAATAAAGAGGAGGCCATGCCATGCATGGCATGGGTCCAACTTCGGTCGAGTAGAAGCTTATAATTGAGATTGGCGTCAACAATTTCTACTTCGACTTGCACTATCCCTCCTTCTAGTGTGATGGCAAGGTTAGGTAAGACATTGAAGGGTCGCGAATCATGCCCATCAAAAGCTTCCAAAGTGTTCGGTGATTGGTTAAGTGCAGGAGAACCAATAGCCTTCCAACATGCAATCGACATGATGCAGGTGGAAGCACCTTCATCGATGACAGTCCGGTGGGTGGTTTTCTCATTGATGATTACTTGAATAAGAAAGGCAGTCTGATGAGGAATTTGTAGAACATGGTTCTCTAGATCAAAACATATCAAATTGGAATCGGTGGGATTGATGCCCTCGATAACCGACCACAAAGATTTCCGCTGCGATGGGCAACTTTGGAGTACCTTGAGAGCCAACATGGCTGACGGCACCTGGGCCAAATCCTCAACAATATTGTAGTGCTGAGGAGCTCGGGCGTTGGGATTATACGAGGATTTCCAGAGCACACCTTGGGAGGTCACGTAGCGGAATCAAGGTTAGGGCAATCAATATGAAGAGGGCTAGAACTCGGGGTAGAAGAAGAAGGTGTGGCTTCTTTCTCTTTCCCAACTACTGAAATAGGAGTTTGATAGTCTTTCGACCTAGTAGCCACATTAGTAAGCATACTCATCATGAACACTTGAGATCCGGAGGAAGCAGATTGGGGTTGGTCTACCATTTGGGTTTGTTGAGATGGAAATGGATCTTTAAGGACAGCGGGAGTCCCTTTGAGAAAGTGACTAACTTCGGATCATCGGGGACAATCCTTAGTGTAGTGATATTCCTCGAAAATGAGGTAGGGATACATAGGTTTCGGTTTCGAATATTTGCTAGCAGATGATTTGGGAGGACCCTGTTTCGGGGCATCAAATTTAGCTTTGCCTTTGCCTTTCTTCTTTCCTTTCAAGGATTTGTCTGTTGCAATAGACTAGACAACGTGGACCTCTAAGGTTTTTCCAGGGCCAGGTGGATTCTGGGATGAACTATTAGGAACAACATTTGAGACTGACTTCTGTTTGGAAGAAGATTTAGCAGGGGTCTGGGATACTGAACCAATAACTCCATCAACAGGAGCTACAACTGGTGACTTTGATGCTGCGGGATCGGATGATGGCCGCAGAGCATTGTGTAATAACTCGTACAAAGTTCTAGACTGAGAGTAAACTAGATCCAAGTACTGGGCACGAGCGATGGCCTGTTCTTCAATGACACATCCACCCATAGCTATATCACGAGCAATGGGGGCCACAAATGGTTTGGTGAACCATTCAGTGAGCAACTGATAAAAAATATCAAATTTGATTAGGTGGCGCATACGTCTCCATTCATGGATGTGATCATAGATGTGCGTTGCAGTATCTTGCTTAAGCGATGTGAGCAAATAGGTGCCAGTTTCATAGCGAACCAAAAACTGAAAATGCGTTAGGAAATCCATGGCTAAAGAGTTAAAGTCATGGTAAGTACTTCGAGGTAGCTCGATGTACCACTTTGTTGCAGCACCCATGAAGGTTCGTTGGAAAAGACGAAGACGAATGGAATCATCCACGTACGAGTTCGACGAGCATCAGAGGTGATATGTCTTCACATGGGCATGAGGATCTTCTTTAGCTTTCCCATCTAACTTTGGACAATCGCTTGGTATCTTGGATGACACCAAAGGTCAGTATGACGAATGAATGATCGGATCATTCGTAAGGCAAGATACATCTGGCAACTCGAGTGTAGCCAAGAAAGGCAATTGGGTGTTAAAAGGAATGGGAGGTCGATAAGCGGGTCCATACGAAGGAGCCCATCCCTGCTGGTAAGGATTTTGGCCCCACAGTGGGGGATTTTGGCCATATGGCATCTGAGGCTGCCCCCATTACGGATTACCTTGACCATAGGGAGGATTTTGAACGTGAATAGCTTGGAACTGTCCGGCCATAGGTTGCTGATAAGAAACGTAGGGGCTGAAAGGCTGTTGAGCCTGTTGACCTTGGACATATGGATATGGGACCTGTTGTCCTTGAACATACGGGTTTTAGACCTATTTTCATTGAACAAAAGGGTTTTGGACCTGTTGTCCTTGGGTTGATAGACTTGTTGCCCTTGGACATAGGATTATGTACCTGTTGCCCTTGAACAAAAGGATTTTGAACCTGGTGACCTAAGGCATTAGGGTTTTGTACCTGATGCCCTTGGTCATTAGGATTCTGGACCTGTTGACCTAGGACGTTAGGAGTTTGAGCTTGCTGCTGCAGGACTTGACCTTGACCCTGCCCCTGCAAGGGTTTACTTTGTTGATATGTATAAAAGGGTTGTTGCTGCCCTCGTTGGTTTTGTTGTTGCAAGGGTCAACCTTTCTGTAGCAAAATTTGTCCTTGGGGCTGTAGAGGTTGGCCCTATGAGGACAGGGTTTGAGAGGAGTGCAGAGCATATTGCATCTGCTGCTGCATGGTTTCAAGGATTGACCTTGCGGTTGTTGCAGTTGACCTTGTTGCGGGATCATTTGACCTTGCGGTTGCGCAGAGAGCCCTTACTGCAACAAAGGTTTCCCTTGTGGGAACAAAGGATACCCATGTTATTCTAGAGGTTTTCCTTGTAGTTGCAAGGGTACTTGAACAGTGCACGGGAAATTTCTGAACTAAATATGGCCATAGCTATGTTGGATGCACTGCCTAGATTAGAGGGTGTAAGGTTGATTAACCATTCCTTGAGAACCATATGGAACATAAGGATTTTGGTATTGGACCTGAGCCCCATAGGGCTGTTGATACTGAACCTTGCTCGATCTAGACAGACCAACGAGATTCTGAACCTGTTGGTACTGGACATTGCTTGATCCAGTGGGATCAACATGGTTATGAATAATACCAGAAGAAGGATGGTTTATACCAAGCACATGAGCTTGTGAGCCACTCACATTAGTGGCACCTGACACCATAGAAACATTCAGGTTTTTACTCCCTAGGCGGTGGCACAACTTGGCCACTGACTGGAGGGACGGAGGAACTGACAGAGACATTCTTTGAAACAATTGGTTGTGCCTGACGGGTAACTAGGATTGACAATACAAGGGTATTCAGAATGGTGGGTTGCACCGGGACTGAGGTAACAACTTGTTGGGTAGTCGTGTTTGTAATGAATGGACCTGAAGTAGGAATGGTGCCTGACGCCCAAACAGGGTTATGGTAAAGTGATGAGGCACTAGGTGTACCGCAAACCAACTGTGCTAAAGACAAATATTTGGGTGGAAAACTGGTGGGAATACCCTCTGAAAAGGGGAAACCCTTAGGAGAAAAAGGAAACTCTTCCCCCTCAATAGTGTGTGGAGTAGAAACTTCGGACTCATTTGGAGAGGTGACTGGAGCATCGCCTTTGGGTTCCATGCTTGGAAACAAATGACGACAAATGGCCGAATGAGTACGAGGGGATAGTTCCGAAGGAACACTCGATTCGTCATACAAATTATAAGGACACTGCAGTGATATCACAACAGGGTCAAACAAAGGGTTTGGAGGGTAGATAACCAATCCAACCTAGCCATTGGTGGTCGGCGAGTTCTCTGGAGTTTGAACGGGATTGTCCGGAGATTCTGGGCCAAAGTCAGCAGATGACCCAGTATCGAAAGTAGGTGAAGGACGAGATAACAAAGGTTGAATGCTCAGAAGAATTCTGATTTCAACACCTTGGTCCTCAATTGACTATGGTAACTCAGGAAATGACTCCTCAGATAATCTTTCAGATGGAGGAGAGGAAGAGGAACTGGGTGAACCAGATGGTTCAGCCATGATGGCCTTGTCTTAGTTGACAAAGAAATTAAATTCAAGGTTTTAAAATGTTATTTTAAGTGAAACTCATGATTTTGTCTCTGAAAAAGAGTAACAGGGTGTTTTTAGATCGTGGGCAATCAATTATTAAGATGCAAAAAAGGCTGGTGCTCTTTCATTTTTTAAGAGTCCATAAAGAAACAAAGATGAGTCTATCACTTTCGATTGGAAACGAGCTCGAAAGGACAAGTGATCGAATGATATTTTAAGTTTAATGAGTAAAAAAGATCAAATGACTGCTTTGGGTGATCTAGGTAAACGGGATTACCAGGCAACTGTGAATTGTAGAATACCTCCCAACGAACCGAGAAGTACGAGCAGGCAATCTCCCAGAATGCTGTGTTCAGTGTATCACATTTGCAAGGCGGCTGACTTGGCTTCCTAAGGATAAAAGGATTGCAACCTAGAGGGGTCTCCCATTATATACTTGATGGTACGGGGAGCACAAATCCGTACTAGCACTGTCTAATGCCGAAGCTAACGACAACTGCTAGGTTTAACAACGCCGGAACACGTCTCTAGCCTAGACCTTCTAGATTTGATCGTTAATGTCAAATGTGCCTTAGGTTAATTAAATTCATTTTAAAGTTTATCTTGAGTTATGTTTCAGTTTTTAGGTCTTAGCGATGCGACTCGAAAAACCTTAAATGCAACTAAATGAGACAAGACCCTTTCAATTCGATGAAATGCCTACACTAGAGAGGGTAGAAACTACTCAATCAAATGCAAACAATCAAGCAACTGAAAATGAAATGATCTTTCACTACCTTACCTTTCAAAAGATAAACTAATGAAAAATGCATTCCAATTCCTAATTTCCTGACAAGCACTTATCTATTAGTCCTTTCAAAAGCAAAAGTGTTCTCTTCCTTTTTCAAATGCTGATGCAATTCTAGTCTTTTAATGATGCAAGTTATCATAGCACAATGATGCAACAAGTTGGAATTTCATACTTGTTCATGAAACAACAAAACAAACTTTTCACATACAATTCATCAATGAAAAAGTTCTCGAGACAATAAGCTCTTCAAGCAGATGAACACATGACAAGAGAAACTCATTCAGACTAATGAAACACCGAATTTACCAACCACAAGACAAGCAACATAATCCATGCCGAAAAAGGAATGTTTAGGCAAGCAAACAAAAACTTTTCAAACTTGTGTAAAAGAGGTCAAAGTTGTAAAAGGACCAAAATCGAAATGTGAGTAAGCACACCTACAACCCGACTTACTGAGTTCACAAATTGCTCAATGGATGATAAAGTAGATGCCCTAGTGTCACTGACCACTCAATGACTCAATCAATCAAGCAAAAATATGATAAGTCAACTAGAAAACACAACCAAACGAAAAGTAGCTTTCTAACTAGGGATAAAATGGTCTAAAAGGTTAATGGGGTCAAAATCACAAGAGCATAACACACTGGCCAAGATTGGTGTCAGGCCCTAATCTTCACTTATAGCCATCGACGCGACTGTCTAACTGACAACAAGCGCTGTAGGCTCGTTGGCGCAACTGTTTATCAGCAACTCGTGCTGATCGGCGTGACTGTCAACGAGTTAAGCGCACTGATCGAGGGAGCTAAGGAAAAAAAAAATTTGAAACAGAGACCAAATCTGCTACTATGAATTTTAGACTCAGGCCAATAAGCAGGAGAAAAGAAACAGAACCAAAGGGAAAAAGTGGAACTAGAAAAGTTCTCATGAAATCATGAAATCCAAGACAAACAAAAGGATTAGGATCCCCAGCGGAGTCGCCAATTTGTGGTGAAGTAAAATTATAAGTGCAGACGCAAACAAATTCCTCTAACCCGATAATGGGTCTAGCCACAACAGATACATTCTATGGAAGATTTCTTTAGGTTAGAACCAATCAAGATGGCCTACCTCTTGTTACGCTTATCCCGTTTGATGATGTCCTTGCTTGCTCACTCCAGCTATCTCTCGCTTCCTTCTTCAAGCACCTGAAACAAGTAAACAACAACAAACAACAAACGTGATAATAGACAAATTGTAATTCAACGTACTTAACAAGTCAAGAAAAATTAAGCCATGAATATGTAAGATGACAAATCATGTAGGAAATCAATCGATAATTGCATATATCAATATCAAATAGAGATTACAACCATTTGTCTCAACGTTGCAGTCCTCCTTTGACAAGACCGGGTTTCCCACACACTTTTGCTAGCATTCCATGATGGCCTCAATCTACAATAGTTTTAATGCTCTTCCGTTTAGGTTTCACTCCAAACCAAATCACATTTCTCCCTCACACAACTAGATAGCTACAACGAGTAATAGCTTGTTGTTTACTCCAAACCAAAATAGCACCAGCACACCAACATTAACACTACAATAGTAACACTAGCTAGTGCTTGGGAAGAAGGGAGGTTTATATAGGATGAATGGATGGGAGATGGATCCTCTTCTCATGGGAGAAGGTCTTATCTCTTGAGGTAGTTCCATCATTATAGGGGAAAGGAGCCCAAACTGACATCCTCGACCCCATCCAGCCAAACCATTTACTAGACTTCTGTTACGAAGCTTCTAGAGATGGAAGCTTCGGCTCTTAATTTTAAAAAAATTCCATAACAGGACCAACGCGACTAGAACACAGCTTAGTCGCTCCGGTCGTCACTAGGGATAATGATAATCTCTGCACATTGGCATGGGGGAGACAAAGGCCATTAGCACCGGTCTTGTAAACTAGGCAAAACCAAAGTTTCAGGGGAAATGGTGCAAAAGTGAATTGATCTACTAATGAAGAGGAACATAATGGGAGTTTCTTCATGAAGGCAAAGCATGTGGGGTTCACTAGGTACAAGGACGGTGACAAAATGTTGTGTAACAAGTCTCATCCTTGCTGTTAGAGGAGATGAGACAGAAGAATATGAAGGGCCAGAATGGTGATTCCTTGTTTGTACAAGGATGGTCCAAGAACAAAAACAAAATAAATCCTTGAGTGGGAGAGCTAAATCTAGAGTGAGATCTAAATCTCTAGGAAAACCTGTAAAGGTGTGCTGGAAATGCGGAAAGAAAGGGAACTTCAAAAAGAGCTGTAGATTTAAAGCTCCTCAGAAAGGAGGGGGATCTGATGATGCTCCTTCTACAAAGGCGAAAACCACCTCAGATGAAGGTGGGGATGTGTACTTGGATTCTTCTTCAAGTACACATGTAGATCATGAGGCGTGATTGATTGACTCGGGTGCATCCTTTCACTTCACTCCCCACAGGGAGTGGTTCTGCGAGTCCGATAAATATGATGGTGGTGATTACTTCTTAGGGGATGACAAGAAGGCTAGAATCATTGGTCGCAGAAAAGTCAAGTTGAAGTTGCAAGTGGAAGGATTAGAACACTTCTGGGTGTTCTGTATATTTATGCATTGGCCAGAAATCTTATTTCTGTAAACAGGATGGATGATGCGGGTGTAAAATAGTGTTCGAGAAAGATACCTGCAAGATGGTTTGGGGAGCACTGGTATTGATGCAGGGAGTTTGGATTGGAACTCTATACAGGCTTCAGGGTAGCAATGTTATTAATAGGTGCAACAATTTTGTGGGTCCTGAAAGTGGAGCAGAAAATCTAGTGGTCTTTGGAGAAAAGACCATGCTATGGCATCAAAGGCTCAAACATATTGGAGAGAAGGGCCTTCAAATACTTCATGGTAATGGTATGGTAGAAGGTACATCTAATTGCTATCTTGATTTTTATTTATGTGAAAATTGTGTATATGGGAAGCATAATCGGGTGAGTTTCCCCTTTGGTGCTAAGAGGGCGAAATGGATATTAGAGATTGTGCACAGTGATATGTTTGGACCTGTGTCGCTTCCATCATTGGGTAGGTCTATGTACTATGTATCATTTATAGATGACTTCTCAAGGAATACATGGATATATTTCCTCAGGAAAAAATATGAAGTCTTTGATAATTTAAGGCTCTGGTGGAAAACCAGACAGAGAAGAAGATAAAGGTGCTGAGGAAAGATAATGGTGGAGAGTTTTGCAGGAAGGAATTTGAACAATTATGTAAGAAGTGTGGTATAGCATGACAAAAGACTACTCCATACACACCTCAGAAAAATGGAGTTGTAGAAAGAATGAATAGGACATTGATGGAAAAGGCAAGAAGCATGCATAGAGGTGTCGGGTTAGGACAGGAATTCTGGGCTTAGGTGGTGGAGACTGCATGTTACCTGGTCAATAAATCACCTTCATCAGCCTTGGAGGATAAGAATCCATAAGAGGTATGGACTGGTAAGAAGCCCTCTCTTTCACATATGAGGGTATTTGGATGTGATGCTTATATACATGTTCCAAAGGAGAGCAGAACCAAGTTGGATAGTAAATCTGAAAGGTGCATCTTTATTGGGTATAAGGATGGTTTAAAAGGTTATAAGCTTTGGAACCCATAAACAAGGAAGGTTGTGTACAACCGTGATGTCGTGTTTAGAGAGGTGAAAGATGTTATTAAACATGAAGTCCTACCAAAGGAACCTGAGAAGATAGCGTTTGAGCTAAAGGAGGAGGAATCATACTCTACAACAGAAGAACAATCAAAAGATGAAGAGCCACAAACTCTAGTTGTGAGAAGATCAGTTTGAGAAATAAGGCAGAGATAAATGTATAGTCCAACTTCTTTCTATTCAAATTTTGTTTTATCTATTACTGATGATGATCCCAGAACTGTCAGGGAAGAAGTAGATTCAAAGGTTGGAAAACTCTAGAAAGAGGCCATGGTTGATGAAATGGCATCTTTGCACAAAAATGAGGCTTGGGATCTAGTTGAGTTGTCCGCTGGAAGGAAACCCATTGGAATCAAATGGGTGTTTAAGAAAAAGATGAATGCAAAAGGCAAGGTGGAGAAATACAAAGCTTAATTAGTAGCGAAAGGTTATTCCCAGGTGTCGGGAATTGATTTTGGTGATATTTTTTCTCTTGTTTCCAAGGTAGCTTCTATTATATTACTTTTATATGTTGCTGTTGCTTTTGATTTAGAGGTAGAATAGATGGATGTGAATGCAACATTTCTTGACGGGGATCTGGAAGAAGAGATCGACATGAAACAACCTGAAGGCTTTGCGGTAAAGGGTAAGAAAGACCTGGTATGTAGGTTAAGACAATCTTTGTATGGGTTAAAATAATCACCAATGATATGGTATTAGAAATTTGATACATATATACGGGGACTTGGGTTCACCAGAAGCAAAGCAGATCATTGTGTGTGTTTTAAGTGAATTTGTGATCATGTTGTTTAATTGGTCTTGTATGTGGATGATATGTTGTTGATTGGAAATAACAAAGAAATTATCCAGGAATTTAAGACCTAATTGTCCTCTAAATTCGACATGAAAGATCTTGGTGTTACGTACTACATTTTGGGCATGGAAATTAAACGAGATCGGGTAAAGATGAAGCTCTAGTTAAACCAGAGGAAGTATGTAGAGACAATACTACATAGGTTTAATATGCAGGATAGTAAACTAGTGAAGGTTCCTATTCTTGTAGGTGTAAAGTTATCTGCTGAATAGTGTCCCAAAACATAAGAAGAGGAAGAGGACATGTCCCTTGTTCCATGTGCAAGAGCATTCGGTAGTGTGATGTATGAAATGGTTTGTACTAGACTAGACATTGCAGATGTAGTGGGAGTATTGAGTAGGTTTATGTGAAAATCAGGGAAGGATCATTGGACAACAATGAAGCGGGTTTTCAGGTATTTGCGTGGCACTCATGATTATGGTCTATGCTACTAGGAAGGCCAGGACTGGACACAATTTTAGAAATCCGTGGCTTTGTTGATGCAGACTAGGCTAGATATCTGGATCAGAGAAGATCTACAAGGGGGTACGTATTTAACCTATTTGCATGTGCAGTTAGTTGGATGAGTAAGAGATAGTCTATAGTGGCACTTTCAACTACACAGGAAGAATATATGACATTCATTCATGCAAGCAAGGAAGTAGTTTGGTTGCAAAGATTATGTTCATGTATGGGTTTAGTACAACAAGCTATAAGGATAGACTGTGATAGCCAAAGTGCAATTTTCTTGGCAAAGAACCCTACTTATCATTCAAAGACAAAGCATATTGATGTTCAGTATCAATTTGTAAGGGATATGGTTGAGGACAAAAACGTGTTGCTGGTAAAGGTGGACACTTTGAAGAATATTATAGATGCATTGACAAAGTTTGTGAGCACTCAGAATTTCTCTTTGTGTAGAGAAACAATGGGTGATTCAAGGTTGGACCAATGACTAATCTCTCTTGTGGAAAGAAAACAACAAGTGGGAGAATGTTGGGTGTGTGTTATATTGTTTCCATGGCTAGCCCTAGTAGTGAGGTCAGGGGGTTAGGGGGGGATAGCCAGCTACCCCTTCATTGCACCGTGCACAGCGGGGGGGTGACAACCCCCCCTTTGTCGGGGGGTTTGAGGGGGGTGGCAACCCCCCGTTACAGGGTCCAAGGCAACGCCCTTGGGAAATTTTTGTTGGACTCTATATTAGGTGGGCATACCTACCTATGGTTTTGTGCGTGGTTTTCACACATGGTTTTGGGCATGACGGTTTTCTAGCCATGGTATTTTGTAGATCCGGTCAGGGGAACTATGGTTATGTTCTAATCCAAGGTTATTGGATTGAGATTTATGGATGCTTCAACATGTATATATATGTATTGTAACATTGAAAGGAATTTAATGAAAAATCAATCTAGTAGTCCTGGTTTTGGGATCTAGGGGAAAATCTCTATGTACATCTATTTTATGTTTTATGCTCTCACCATTGTTTATTTTCTGTTTTTAGAAGTTTTAAGCAAGTAATTTCTGCACGGGGTTAAAACCTACAACCCATACATCTAAAGTTTATAGAAGAAAATAATGGTTACTAATATGACATGCATAAATGATGATGTGCCATCATATAAATGATGAGATATCATCATATGGATCATGAGGTATAATTGTACAAATGCCAATGTTTCAATCACATGGAAAAATTCTCAATCTTGATTATTTGGTTTATCTAAAAATCTTTATCTTTTATCACCCAGTGAAAATTTAGCTTTTGACACCCAAAAGAAATGCCCTTGGTTGATGCCTAAATTGAAATACCTTTTTGACACCTTCAAATAACTTCCCTTCAATAATAAAAAGAAGATTTCCACCAATGATAATTTTCAACTTGTTTTGGTGAGTTTCCCAAACTCATTTTCATAGCTTGAACTCCCTTTCAACACATTGGAGAAACTCATCGCATTAGTACTTGGTAAAAAATCGACCTTTATTGTCTTCATTTAACATGGACTTTGGTGACTAAGAAATACTTTTATTTTGACACCTTACAAATTCTTCCTCTAGCTTGGAACTTTGGAAGATCATAACTTTATGCTTCGAGTTCATACTTGAGTAGGAGCATGACCATTAGAAAGCTATCAACAATCATAATTGGCCTATGAACTCTTAAATTAAAGCTTATGTTGTGATTAGGAAATATTTTTAAGTGAAAAATCATACACCCCACCAATCTAATGACATTTAGGGGGTTGGGTGTGTTAGGGTCCTAGGGTCTAGGAATAAAATGCCTTTTCCTCTTTTTATTCATTTTCATATTTTTTATGTCAATTTAGCCTATGAACCACTGTTGTCATAGTCTAAAGCATCATTTTATAAGGTCACTACAAGTTTTTCATGTCATAGATGGTCCTTAAAGACAAAATTAAATTTGAGAGAGTCTAAGTCTATGAGAGGGTCATAAGGTCATATTTTCATGTAGAGTCATTTAGGGTTCAAGGGGTATGTATCACAAGTCGAAACCATGAATAGAACAATTGAGGTTTCATTTATTAAAGTTTTGTGGGTATGTTTTCAATGGTGTCCATCATGCCCCCATTCCACCATTCATGATTCTTCATTCACATTTCACCATTTAATATTCATAATTCCTTTCATATACCCCTTACATTCATAACTCACCTTCCATAGACCCCCTTCATTTACATTTAACATCATATGCATAAACACACCCCCCCCCCCCCCACCCAACTCACCTCTCATCATCATTGCTACTACAACCCTCCACAAATCATTACTGCCATTCATATTTCATGATCATAATAACCCTTTACCCAAAGTTCATACCCATGACCAAACAAAACATATGAGGCACACATTTTCAAATTTTTGTTCATATTGCCCTCATTCTTTCTCAAATCTATAGGTCATGCTATTCTCTAAGAAAATTCAACAATTTGTGTAGCACAAGGCTGAAAACAGCTTGGCAGAGGTTCGAAAAGCAGGTTTTTTCAACTGTGAGAAGGTTGTTGCGCAATAGCTGCACAAAGTTCTGAGCTACATAGTCATTACACAACTGTTGCACAACCACTTCAAGTTCCTTAAAAAGGTCTCCCACTGCTTCCAATTGAGTTTTCTTGTTGTCAGAGGTAGGAAACATACCCTTCCACCCATAGTTTTCCCTTTAAAATCAGTTAGAAAGTGAATGGTAAAGTCCATGTGTGTTTGCTGCATAATTGTTGCGCAAACTTTACGTATTGATTAGTCTATGTTTGAGATGTTTTGAAATGTTTAGGGTTTATGTGTCAGTTTATATGAAGTCGAATGTGTGTCTATGCATAGTGCATATGTCAAAACTCCTGTTAATTGGCATGATTCCTTTGCAAATATATGGCATGTAAAAATGATTGTCAATGCACCAAAAGCTAAAGTCATTTGACTTTTGTGAAAACCATGTCAGCCACCTCTTTACATCACTATGTCATCCTTTCCATTGTCCAGTGCACTATCAGTTAACCTGCCCTCCACAGACTTGGTGTGTGCAATGAAAACATAGTTGAAACTCTGTGTTGTAGTTTTTCAAAAATCCAGATGGAAAGTCGAGGGAGCAGAGGCAAAGCAAAGGGATGGGAGGTAGTTCGTTTTGAGCCTAGGAGTTTGGAAATGATGAACTATGACCTTGAAATCTAAGTGGCATTTGAAAGGACATGGTGCATATCCTTCTGTGAGAAAGTCCAAATAGATGGCCACCATTTTCAACTTGCTAGTATGTTTTCCCTAAACTTTAAAGGAGACAAAGTTAAAATTGGAGACTTAGAATTCACAGTGTCTGAAGAAATTATTTCTCAAGCTACAAAGATTCCATTACAAGTTGAAAGATGGTTCAAACGCAAGGATTTAGATGCCTCACATTTTAAAGAGTTTGTGAAACCTCAATACAAAAACAAATATGACACCACATTTCCAAGAAGTTACCTATCAAGCCACTACAATCAACTATTGAAGGTAGTACATAGGTATTTTACATGTGAAGGACGCTTCAGTAAGGTGTAATAGTATCACATTAGGTTGCTTATGCACTTCACTAATAAGAGGATCCTAGACTTACCTTATTACCTATTTAAAATCTTGGGCAAGATGGCAGAAATGGTCCAGTCCAAGGGAGATAAACACTTGCCTAACTTATTCCACTTTGCACTGATCAAACTGTTGGTTTTTCATGAGTTAGAGAAAAGGAAGATGTCTTGGGATGGTTTCTTGTAACCTTTAGGTTTGTTGGCTCATGCGGACATTTCTCCAATGGAAGCACATGAAGAAGAACCTAAGGCTGAAGAGACAGTGAAGGAATCAGTGAGGGATAAGAGAGTAGCCAGTAAAGGGAAAGGCAAGATCCAAGTGGCACAAGAAGAAGCACAATTTCTATATAGTTCAAGGACTAGATTTTCTACAAAGTAGTTGATTAAGAAGCCAATGCCTCAAAATACCATTGATGACCCAAAGGATATGCTAGAAAAAGATGCAGGAGGTGGGCAAGATGTTTAAATGGAGGACGAAGACCTTGAAATTATGAAGTTGCAGGATAGCCTTGCTAAGGCTCATCTTACCATTTCCTTTTTGTAGAAGGATAATCAAGAGCTTAAGCACACAATAGAAGAAGCAACCCAACATAAGGAAAGTGAGTCATCCAGGAAGCCTCCTAGGCCTACAACCCAGGATGAAGGAAAACAGGGGATTGGAGTAGAGGAGGCAAGAGAACCCAGTGTGAAGCTAAGGAAGCCTATGACAAAGTGAACAACTAAATGAAAAGAGTATATGAAAGAAACCTTTCAAACAAAAGAGAAGCCAAAGTTTGATGAATGGAAGGAGTATCAGAGGCTATTTGAGGAGATTGAGGTCTGCCAAAGGCAAGTTAATCAGATAACAGAGAATACTGAAATCTACAAGAGGGCCATCAATGATACCATCTCGAAATTTGATGTTTGGGTTGCAGAAGATTTGGACGCAGTTTAAAAATCCAACGTATTCATAAAACAAACTCTTCCCCTACTCAGGCAACTAAAGAACTATTACATAAAAAATCTAATTATGAGGAGAATATTGGGGCTAATGACATAGAAGCTAGAAAAAGCTAGGAAGCAACTCAAGAAGATCAAACAATCACCTAGCAGTCTACCCATAATAGTATGACCAACTAAAGAAGTCAAAACAACCTCCAAGCTGGCTAAATAAGTCAAAACAACCTCCAATCCAACTAAATAAGTCAAAACAACCTTTAGAAAAGAGACCAAACCATCATCCACCAAGAAGAGGAGGAGGTATCATTGGTATATTGACTGAATTTACTCATTTTTTGTCATATACTCTATTCCATTTTGTTGAAAGTCAAAATTTGTGTATCTAAGGGCTCATTTTTCAATCACAAGAGGTCAGTTTTTTTTTAGGGAACTGTGGAAGTTTTTGGAGTTTTAACCCATGCTGGGAGTTATAAGGTATATGTGATGAATTGCTAGATATTGCAATGTTTTTGGAGCGGGAAATGACAGGAAAACTCATAATTTGAATTTTGTTGTGCAAATGTTGTGCAAGTGGGGACTAGGCATTTCGGAGGTCTGCACACATGGAAGGAAGCATCCAGTGGGTCCTACTCCAACACAACACCATTTTCATTGTACCCATTAGCTCGATTTCATTTGGTGCAACCTATAACCATGCTGAGCTAGAAGTCCACTGCACACTGCTGCGCAACTCATCACTCATGCTATTTTTATTTCGATTATTTTTGGACCTTTCTATAGTTATGCTAGTAATCAGGATAGATGTGAGTGATCATGATAGGGATGAATAAGTAGATAAAGTGGTAGATACATTTGATTTTCTAAAATTGATGTTGCCGAGTTTTATCCTAGCTTTAAGACATGGTGTTTCTAATTCAAGTTGTTTCGATCCTCTTAGTAGATAGAAGATACATTGTATCTAGTTTTGATTTTCCATTCGACCTACTTGTATTTAACATAACAAGACATGAAAAAAGGGTCTAGTTGGGTTTGAACTGTAAGAGTTGAAGGATATTTTTTGAATTTTACTTTATTTTTCCAAATGAATAGAAGAAGGTGAATGTTTTTTGAATAGGGATTCTTGTGTCATGCTTTATTGGTGTGTTTTCCTTCGTGAATCACATATATTTTGTTTTCATATCTTTTCTCAAATTTAGTTGAATATTGTATAATTTCTTCCTACTCAAATGAAATAAATTTGTTGTTGAATTCATGTATTTGCCTTACCTAGTTTTAAGTTGGTTATGAGTGTTATGTTTCTTCTATGGAAAACTTAATTCATTTACAGTTTGATGCTCAATTTGTCATTTTTCTCCTACCCCATTTATCTTTCTACTACAACGAACTTTTGATAAATCACCAGTAAGTTTTCCTATCTTGCCCCTGTTACAATCACAATATGTCCCTTATTCATTTGGATCTATAAATATGATTCAAAATAGTTCTCAACCTCTGCACCTAAATTAAAAAAATAAAATAAAATAAAATTCAGTGTCTAATCAGTGATAGTCAGCCTCAAAACTAGATCTATCAATCCCCTAGGTGATTGATAGTACAAAACCATGAGAGAGCCTTGTCCAAGGCTAGGGGTGCTGGACCTTAAACTACAAGTGGTTTGTGGTTACCCCTGTAATCCTTTTCTCAACCTAGAGGTTGAATTATAGGGTTCTAACAGGGTGTTTTACAATTGGTGTCAAAGATATGCTTCAAACACAAGGTATTAATGGGCGAGAGATGGAACATAGAGTCAAAATCATTAATATTTGGACCTACATAGGTTAGAAATAGAGCATTGATTACAACCCCTAGAGCTATATGAGTTAATGCGAATATGATTGTAATTATTTCATACCAGTATGAATTGATAAAACCTCTTGCCAAGGGATGATGCTTGTGTAAAGACCAGAGCTTGAATGAATAATTCCCTGTGTTTGAGGAACTGATTTGGAATTTGTTATGGTTAGTCCATCTATGTTATGGCAAAACAATATGATGGTTGAATAACCATTTGGGTGTGAATAAATGGACTTAGCCATATTTGTGATTTTTTTGAATTGTGAGGAGAATTTAATAAGTCAAGGACCATCCATGATTAAATGTTATGTTCATAACAAACCCCCCTTAGTATTATGAGTTCATGTGAAGGAAAACACTCAGATTGTGCACCCTTTAGAAAATGTAGTATGTTTAAATGTGATGCTTTATGGATTGTTTACTTGGGTGGCTATTGTTAAATATATTGAACACATAGGAGGATAAGGACCCTACAAAGGAATGAGACTCACCCATGTTTTTTATATGGATTTTTAAAGCACGAGATTGAAGAAATTACCCTTGTCCTTAGGATGACTACAGTGCTAGAGACGACTAATAAAATGAAAATTTCATATGACTAGTAGGAAAGAGTCTAATTGGTGTAAAACAAGTCATCTTTGGTGGTATGTTGTATTGCTAATGGTACTTAGAAATCAATATTAAAAAAAGGGCCAAGTGACACGTGAGTGTGAATAAGATTCTAAGCATAACCTTATTAAGTGAATTTCTTATTCCTAAAAAGGAATGTATATATTCATTGACCTAGGTACATGGCTACTGATTCAAACACCTACATGAATCTAACCATGGAACATGAAATATAGCTTGATATGTTTTGTGTGATACTATTGTTACGTAGTTAACCTTATTATTATTTTTTTTAAAGGAATGAGTGCTTTCCACTTAGTGGAATCAATAACTTGTACATATGGTTTCCACTATTTCACCAAGTAGAATAACTATTTCATAAATGCCATAAGGGCTAGCTTACAGTGTGTCTCCAGAGACTTGAACCATGTAGCTGGGGACATGAAAATTGTGCGATACCACTTGAGCTAAGTTCCTTCGACTTAGTTAACCTTATTTAAAGGTTATGTTTTGTATTATTTGGAGTAGTAGTCACATTGGGTTGTAAGTCATTCACTAGGAAGAGCTTGTATAAATGCTCATGCAATAATTGGGAAAGAGTGTTACGTATGACTTGATACGCGGTATGTTTTCTTTTCCATTGATTAACTTATGAAAGAGAACAACACAGTTTTGAAACTTTCAATTTGAATGATGGTAAACTTTCATGAGACAAACTAATTTTAAGTATGTGCGGAAGCTGTAAGAATATGATTGTCAATTCGTTGGAAAAATATTATGGACATGATAGTGCAGTCATGGGAGAAGAAAGCGTAGCTTAAGGGGCCAATTTTCCTTGTCCTTCATTTGAGATAGGAGATTGATATGTGACTTTACTTGTCTTCATAATGTGTAATCATTGAATGGAAATGGAATTGGTTAATGATTTTCATTGAAAGGTAGAAGAATAATCACAAATTGATCCAAAATGAATCTTGTATCAAACCTCTAAGTATATATATATTTATATATATATATATATAATATATATATATATATTTATATATATATATATATATATATTATTATTTTACATACTAGAATAAAAACATTATCGTAGAATAAAAACACTAAGAATGGCGGAAAACATTATCGTAGAATAAAAACACTAAGAATGGTGGAAAATAGAGCTAAGCGGAATGTAAAGTCTCGTTGCACAGGAGCCGTCGGATCGGACAGATCAACGGCCCAGATTAAATTGGGATATGGCATCGGGAGAGGCCAACGGAGTATATCAGAGGCGGCCCTAAGGGAAATGCGACTACGATCGGTGACTTAACATGGACCGTTGATTGAGCGCGCATATCAACGACGAATATTACGTATATCGCATCGCAGATTCCAAAGGGGAGGACGTAACCAACAGGCCGAAAACTACGCGATATGCACAGAACCAAAAGGTTTATAAATACAACTTTATATAATTTGAGTTCCATGGTAAATGGTATTTCAGGTGGACTTCAGGCGGTAAGTGGTATTGGAGAGGCTCCGCCCGATTCCATACACTGGCTGACACGTAGCACACCGCAGGAGAGAGAAAACTGCTTTTTCGGGCGGGTAATCTCCGTGCACGTAGGCCACTTGAAATGGCTATCATCCGTTGGATTGGGTGAAGGCAGATCAATGGTGGGCTTGCAACAACAATAAAAGGCGAACCCAAGAGGATTATACGGCAGACTTTATATCCTTTGAAGTCCGCTTTGGTGTTTCGGTCGGATTTTCCACTGTTTTAGAGTATTTCCTGTGTATTTCTCTGTGTAGACAAAGAAGTGTATTCCCGGGTATTTCACCTGTGCTAGTGGCCCTTTCCATTTGTAAACAGGTGGCATCAATGCCTTGAGCATTATTATTATGATTGTTTAACACTTAGTAGGGAGAGGAAGGGAGAACGAACAGGAGCCAGAGAGCCCGAAATGGAGGCGAACGGACAATGTTGATAAGCTTAAAAAGCCATCCCATAACAGAACAGAGAAGTCAAAGTTCAGAGACAGAGAGGAGACAGAGAGTCAGAGAAACACATAGCTATGAACAGTTGATTAGAGGCACTAAGAGGGAGATTCTGTGCACTCTTTAGACTCGAGGTTTTTGAGTGAAATCCCTGTGTAATATCACTTTTTTTGTGTTATGGCTCTGATTAAGCTCACACCTCTAAACTCTGTTCTTGAAGACGTAATATAGAGGTTGACACTGAAAGCTGGACTAGGAGACGTAGCCAGGAAGTCTGGTGAACTCCTTGATTATTTGCTGTGTTGATGTGTGTGTCTGTTATGTTTTTTGACTGTTAATTATCTATATTATTTGTAATATTTTCGATTCGTTGCACTAAGTAATATAGGATTTTTTATGCACATGAGTCTGTAATACCTTTTCTTCTTGATTTAATATCCATTACGGATCAAGTGGTATCAGTGCATTTGGTTTTGTTAAGGTTAGACAAGCTTGTGTTGGATTTTGAATGCTAACTAGATTAAAGCTCAAACTAGGAGAAGGAGAACTTGTTGAGGCTAATCGAAAGACTGGAAGAGTATATTCTCAGAGGAGAATGGCAGAAGAAGCTCCATTGGGATTAGAATCTCAATTTATAGAAAGTTTTAAGACACTTCGAGCCATGGTTGAAGAGATGTATCTGGAATTTAAGAAGGGTCGAGGTGAAAGTGCTTCAACACCTAAACCAGACAAAGGAGCAGAGGAACATTTTCTAGATGCCCCTCCAGAAGGGAAAGGGAAAGGGGAAATGCCTCCTCCACCATCTCCTCCATCATCACCTTTGTCATCCTCGTCATCATCAGCTTCTAGCTCTTCTAAGAAGAAGAAGAAAACTTCCTTAATCAAATTAGATGTGAAGTTTGATTTGCCAATTTATGATGGAGAACTCAATGCAGAAAAACTAGATAATTGGATAAGACAAATTGAAGTATATTGCATGGTACAGAATATTGATTCAGAAAGGAAGAAGATTCAGCTGGCTAGCCTTCGACTTGGAGGAACTGCACTAGTATGGTGGGAAGGCAAGACACACGCTAATCTACAAAAACATGGTAAAATAATTTCCACCTGGAATGAATTTGTTTCTGCTATCAAAAATAAATTCTATCCTTTAGCTTACATGCAGCAGGTAATGATGAGTTGGCGAACTCTTCGTCAATTGAAGGGTTAAAGTGTACAAAGTTATACTCAGGAATTTAGAAAGAGAGCTTTAACTCTAGGTATATCATTAGACTCACCTGAGACTTTATTGCAGTATATAGGTGGTCTTCATGGCTATTTAAAGCATATTATTCTCAGTTTAATCCCACTATCTTAGATGAAGTATCAGTTCAAGCCACATATCTAGAAGCTAGAGATAAGAATGTAAACCCAGAGGTTGAGGGATCATCTAAATATTCTGTAAGCAAGAGCAAGGAAAAGAAGAAACTGAAATGGAAGGATAGGAAAGAAAACACTGTAAAGAAGGATAAACCTTCATGTACTCATTGCAAGAAAGAAGGACACGATGTGGCACACTGTTGGTCTTTGCATCCAGAACGGAAACCTAAGAAGTTCGGTGGTAAGGAAAGAAAGAATGCTACTGCTATTCCGTAGGACTTGGGATCATATTCAGGCAATGAAACAACAATTACATCCACAGGTATTAAAGGCAAAGATTCTGAAGCATCCACAAGTAATTCTGCACAATCTGTTGATAATGAAAATAATGAGAGGGAAAGAAATGAGCTTTTTTGTATTAGTGTAATTTCCAAGCACAATAAGGTTGATACTTTTTTTGATAGTGGATCACAAGTAAATTTGATTTCTGAAACGATCATAAATAAGTTGGGATTGCAAACAAAACCTCATGAGAAGCCATATCCATTAGGTTGGGTGTGTGATAAAACAAAGCTACAAGTAACGAGACAATGTAAACTTAGGTTTGCTATTGGATCAACATCTGTAGATGAGCTTGAATTAGATATAGTTCCATTGGATATATGTGGTATTGTTTTGGGAAGTCCATACTTATATGATAGGAAAACTATTTTCTATAGAGATGAGAATAAGTATCAACTCACTAAAAATGGAATATAATACATTGTAAGAGCTCATAAACTCAAAGATAACTATATTCTCATAAACTCAGGACATATGAAAAGAATTGTGAATTCAAGTAAGCAATTTTTACTAATTGTTGTAAAGGCAAAGGATCCTGAAAAATCCAATGCATTTGAAGGCTGTGATTCTAAACAGAAAGCTGATTTAGTTAAAGTTGTTTCAGAGTATGATGTTCTATTTCAAGAACCAAAAGGCCTACCACCCAAGCGAGAAATAGTACATGATATTTATTTGTAGCAAGATGCTCCATTATCTAACATTGGAATGTACAGGTTGTCAAGTTTAGAGAATGCAAAGATAAAGAAGCAAGTACAGGAGTTGCTCGATAAAGGGTTTATACGACCAAGCACATCACCATGTGGATCTCCAATCATGTTGGTGAGAAAGAAAGATGGTTTGTGGAGAATGTGCATTGATTATAGAGCACTAAATAAAATAATGATCAAGAATCGTTATCCTCTTCCTTGTATTGATGATTTATTAGATGAATTGAAAGAAGCAGTTTACTTTTCTAAGTTAGACTTGCGAAGTGGTTATCCTCAGGTCAAAGTTGCAGAACAAGATGCATGGAAGACTGCTTTCAAGAAAAAGCAAGGACTGTATGAATGGTTGGTTATGCCTTTTGGCTTAACTAATGCTCCTGCTACATTTATGAGAGTTATGAATGGTGTACTCAGACCATTTATTGATGACTTTGTAATTGTTTATTTAGATGACATTCTTGTTTTTCGTAAGACATGGGAAGACCATGTAAAGCATGTAAAGTAGACTTTAGATGTTTTAAAAAGAGAAAATCTCTATGTAACACTGTCGAAATGTGAATTTGGCAGAACATCTTTAAATCATTCGGGTTATATTGTAGGGGGTGGTGAATTGAAGATAGATACCTCTAAGGTTGAAGTCATTGTGAACTGGCCTAAATCCAAATCTGCTACAGAGGTTAGGAGTTTCCTAGGGGTAGCACAATACTGGAGAAAGTTTATTGCTAACTTTTCTTTGATTGCAACTCCATTACATGCTTTAATAGGATTGAAATAGGTGTTTATGTGGGGAGGCAAACAACAGAAAGCCTTCAACAACTTAAAAGAGAAAATAAATACAGCATCAATACGAGCATTGCCAGATCTTCAACATCGATTTGAGATTGAGACATATGCCAGTGACTATGCCATGGGAGCAGTGTTGATGCAACACGGAAAACCCATATGCTTTGATTCTGAGACATTTACTTCTGCAGTAGTTAATTATCCCACATATGATAAAGAATTGTATGCATTAGTACAAAGTGTGAAAAAGTGGAAACATTACCTAATGGGTAAAGAAACAATCATACATACAGATCATCAACCACTTCAATATTGCACTCACAAACTAAATTGCAGCAATCAAGACATTATAGGTGGATGGGTTTTCTACAACAATTTCATCTTGTCATCAGATATAAGAAGGGCATACACAATAAGGTTGCAGACATGTTATCAAGACCAATCATAAATTCATCTACAATACTTAAGCATAACTCAGTAATGCATGAAACTTACATTGAACAATATGCTCAAGATATAGATTTTAAAGATGTATATGCAACTTTAAGTCATGGCAAACAAGTAGACGAATTAGATTATTATGTACAGGACCAACTCTTATATCATTTGGGAAAGTTATGCATTCCACAAGCTGAAAGAGTTAACATAATCCGAGAAGCACATACTTCTCTCATATCAGGTCATTTTGGTGTAAGTAAAATAGTTGCACAATTGCAAAGGTTTTGTTATTGGCCAAGAATGCATGAGACAATTTCTAGATATATCAAAGGGTGTACTATGTGTGCTACAAGCAAGCCCAATAATTGGAAATTAGGCTTGTACACCCCACTTCCAATTCCTTCTCGTCCTTGGGAAAGTGTTTCCATGGATTTTGTTGGGGGATAGCCAAAATCTAGGAAAGGTCATGATTATTTGTATCTTGTTGTGGACAGGTTCAGTAAAATGTGTATTTTGATACCATGTAACAAGCAGGTTACAGCTGAACAAACAACAAAGTTGTTCTTTCAGAATGTATGGGTTCATTTTAGGTTACCCACTTCTATTGTATCTGATTGAGATTCTTGATTTGTTGGGAAGTTTTGGTCAAGTTTATGGGAGTTGATGGACACCAGGTTGAAGAAGAGCACAACATTTCATCCACAAATAGATGGCCAGACAGAAGTGGTCAAGTTGCTTAGAGGCTATTGCAGCAAGCATCCAAAACTTTGGGATGAGCATTTGTGTTATGTGTAGCATGCTTACAACCGTGCCAAACACTCTTCTACTCAGAGATCTCCTTTTGAGACTTGTTCTGGTTTTATACCAAATTCTCCCTTGGATTTTGTCTTTGGTAAAGACATAACAATTGATGGACATAACAATGTGGACAAAGCAACCAAGTTCATTGAACAAATGCACGAAATTCACCAGGCAGTACAGGAACAACTGGAAAGAAGTCAAGCCAAGTACAAGGCAAGACATGACAAGCATCAAGTTGAACATAGTTTTCAAGTTAGTGATCAAGTCTGGCTGTACATCAGCAAAGATAGAATGCAAGGTGAAGGTAAGAAGCTAAAACCAATAAGGTATGGACCTTTCAAGATACTTGATAAAATTGGTGAAAATGCTTTTCGCCTTGATTTTCCAGCTTATATGGAGATCTATTCAGTGGTTAATGCAGAAAACTTGATATTGTATGAACCTTCATTGATTGAAGATCCTGAAGAGCAAATTCAGTTGCCTTCTATTAGGGATTTGTTGCTTGAATATCTCAATGAGTTACAGGAGGACACAGTTCTGGAGAGGAAGGTAAGAACTGCGCGTCAAGGGGATGTTGAGTACCTGAGAGTAGGACTCAAAGGTTCAAAACCAAGCAAGGCATGATGGATAGAAGTTGGACAAGTGAGGAGACTGTAACCTCACTTGATCGATGCCTAAAACCAACTTTGGCGGTCCAAAAGCTTTTCAGTGGGAAGGCGTGATCCAAAATGGATCATGTATCTTGTATCAAACCTCTAAGTCTAAGACTTCATATATGTATATATATACTATCAGAGAACACTATCGCAGAAGAAAAACACTTAGAGTGGCAGAAAACAGAGCTAAGCGAAACGTAAATTTTCGTTGCACAGGAGCTGTCGAATCGAAAAGATCTACGGCCCAAATTAAATCGGGATATCGCATCGGGAGAGGCCAACGAAGTACATCGGAGGCAGCCCTAAGGGAAATGTGACTGTGATCGGCGACTTAATGTGGACCATTGATCGAGCACGCAGATCAACGACAGAGATTATGTATATCGCATCGTAGATTCCAAAGGGGAGGACTTAACGAGCATGCTGAAGACTACGCGATATGCACGGACCCGAAAGGTTTATAAATACGGCTTTATATAATTTGAGTTCCATGGTAAATGGTATTTCAGGTAGACTTTAGGTGGTAAGTGGTATTGGAGAGGCTCCGCTCAATTCCATACACTGGCTGACACGTAGCACACCGCAGGAGAGAGAAAACCGCTTTTTCGGGCGGGTAATCTTTGTGCATGTAGGCCACTTGAAATGGCTGTCAGCCATTGGATTGAGTGAAGGCAAACCAACGGTGGGCTTGCGAAAACAATAAAAGGCGGACCCGAGAGGATTATAGGGCGGACTTTATATCGTTTGAAGTCTGGCTTTGGTGTTTCGGTCGGATTTTCCATTGTTTTAGAGTATTTCCTGTGTATTTCTCTGTGTAAACAGAGAATTGTATTCCTGGGGATTTCACCTGTGCCAGTGGCCCTTTCTGTTTGTAAATAGGTGGCATCAATGCCTTGAGCATTATTATTATGATTGTTTAACGCTCAGTATGGAGAGGAAGGGACATCGGCCGGGAGCCGAAGAGCCCAAAATGGAGGCGAATAGACAACGCCGATAAGCTGAAAAAGCCATCCCATAATAGAACAGAGAAGTTGGATTTCAGAGATAGAGGGGAGACAGAGAGTCAGAGAAACATAGAGCTATGAACAATTGATTAGAGGCACTAAGAGGGAGAGTTTGTGCACTCTTTAGACTCGAGGTTTTCGAGTGAAATCCCTGTGTAATATCACTGTTGTTGTGTTATGGCTCTGATTGAGCTCACACTTGTAAACTCTGTCCTTGAAGACATAATACAAAGGTCGACACTGAAAGTTAGACCATGAGATGTAGCCAGGAAGTCTGGTGAACTCCTTGATTATTTGTTGTGTTGATGTGTGTGTTTGTTATGTTTTCTGACTATTAATTGTCTATATTATTTGCAATCTTTTCGATCCGTTGCACTAAGTAATATAGGCATTTTCCTACACATGAGTCTGTAATACCTTTTCTTCTTGATTTAGTATCCATTTCGGATCACAAATGGAGTAACATTATTGCATGGAGAGATTTTATATATTTAGACTTATCATTTTGAAAATTTTCGTAAAAATGTGGTAGTTGTTGTGATTAGTAGGCTGTGTTATGAAACTAATGAGATTTATGACTCCATTGAGTAGGAAAACTACATGGGAAATGACTCCTAATATAAATAATGGAATAGATCTTGTGAAAAAGAGTAGAACATGTATTGGCCAACTAAGAGTTAGGTGTTTCGATACTATTTGAGCAAACTTGAGTCCAGTTTTGACAAATAATTTGAATTTGAACATATTTGAATTCTAATTAATTAGAAACTATTTGATGATGAGGCATTTCATTAATCCTAATGCACATATGTTTGATATGTTAAGCTCTAACGAAGGAGTTTCATGTTGAAGCTATCACATGTGGAATGACTACATGAAGGATATGATAAGATAACGATAGTTATAAAAAATAATGGAGGAAATGTAAAAACATAGGCGAAGACATATGTATGCCTATGGAAACGTGTTAAGGAAAATTCTCATAAATATGATTTGAACATGATTAATATTCCAAATACATTTTATTCTAATTGAACTTGTGAGCTATATATGATGTTTTAGCATGATAATTTTGTCAAGGAAGGTAACCCTAAGTTAGGAAGGGTAAAAAATGGTAGCCAAAACCAAAAAGGGGGATAAAATGCATAGGAATATATGGAAAAAAAGGGGAAAATTTTTCTCACTCTAAAACTCTAACTTGTTTAGAAGAATATATGTTTCTAAGAAAATAAGTAGCATAACCAATTGAAGGAATATCACAGTTAATAATATACTATGCATAAAGGACATGAAATAAATTGACTAAGTTGGGAATTTTAGGTTTTGCGTAGGAATCAAAAGGGACAACTCCTTGATTTCTCTCTTATTGATTTATTATATTCTCTAGATTGAGAAAGGTGCTATGGGTAAATAGTTTAGGCTTGATAATGTTTATAAGTACAAGGATAGTAAAATAGTTTAAATACATTTGCATTGATAAACACATTAAGGGATAAGATGTCATATAATCTATATAGATATGTTGGAACTATGTGATGTTGTTCATTGAGTGAAAATGTTGTGATACATGCATTCGATATAACATGATAATTGATGTAATTGAAATTATTTCATGAATAGGAATAGTTGATGGCAATTACAATTTCCTATAATGGACAACCTCATGCAAAGGATGGGGAAAAGAGGGTTCTTGTTCATGTAGTTGGTGAAGGGATCCTATGGATCCCATGAGTAATCAACTGGAACAACCCCTGGTTGATTTTGTTAAATTTTGTAAGTCCTTTTTGTAAATATGTAAAGTCTCGGTGATTTATGGAAGCGTAGCACGAAGATAGTAAGAGTCACAAGGCCTTTCGTCCCTTAGGTGGGTAGGTGATAGGAAGGTTTTGAAACCTGCCCATGGTTCGCGGACCATGGTATTGTAAAAGCAAGGGTTATAAATAGAAGAATCATAGTGAGTCTAAAAAGTAACTGATTGATAGAAATCATTGTAAGGGAAAGTAAGCTAAGGTAAGAAAAGGTTGTTTCCTGTACTTAGGCGAAGGGGAAGGCTCTTGCAGCTGAGTGCACAGAGACCTTGGTAAGTCTGCAGGATGAGTGCATGGGCCCCTGTAGCTGAATGCATAGGGAAGAAAGAGTCTATACTTGAACGAATTCATATAATAAAGACAACTTTGATCCAGTACTTGTGCATCTGTGTATTTATTCTTACTTCTGCAGTTTTTTGTATCTTCGCTCTGTATCGTAATTTATATGATGGATTGCTTATCTTGTGTGCGAAAGTGGTAGATCAATATAATTTATACTTGTTATTAATATTTCATGACCTTCGTGAAGGTATATATACTGCTGTCATGTGGAAAGAGTTAATCTTGCGGACAAAACCAACCTCCCTAGAAGCCTAAGACTTTCTAGTGACAAACAAGACAATTAAAAGCAATCCTTCTCTAAACATGCATTTATCACACGAGAAATCAAGTGTTTTAGATCCTACCTGTAGTCCAACGCTGTTGTAGTAGTCCAGCCTCGTCGATCCGGATGAGCTCCTCCTTCACTTCGAAACCTGCATTCACTAACAATCAAACGATTACATAGCACCTGAATATCCCATAAAATAAAACATATTCAACATATAGACCAAGGAGTATATGAAACAACTCATTAATAACAAATTGTTGAGAAGAATGGACTTATTTGTATTAATAGGAAACAAAAGAAACCTTTACAACCTGAGCCTTGGTGTTTTGCAAGTTCCTCCCAGGGTCCAACAAGAGTTTTCCTTTACTTTGATAAGCTCGCCCACTTCCAAATGAAACAAGAAAGGATGGTAATCTCTCCTCACAAGCTTCTACAAGGAAGTCCTAATTCCAGCAGCATCTACCCTTTGGAATGTTCAGCTTTCAACCTCCCCTCCTCTGGCCAAATGCCTGTATTTATAATGTTCTAGAGGAAGTTAATCAGGTCCAACATCAATGGGATAAGCCCCTCTTTTGGATGGGGTAGCTCCTCTCTTGATGGGATAAGTTCCTTTTTCATAGGG
>APFE031464434.1:7203-66185 GCA_000404065.3 Pinus taeda | reverse complement strand
CTACTAAGAGTACAAAAGTGCAACATCAGTAGCAGACATCAAATGCAAACATTAATAAATCTCGATCCATCCATTCATCAAAACCTCCTCTGAGGGTGCAGAAGTGCATGTTCCAAGGACAAGTTCTTGAAAAATTTCTGGACCCTTCTCTAAATGCCTGAGAAGGGTTTAAATACTGCTAACTAATTAACTTAATTACATAAATTTAGGATACGGTTTTAAATGACCGCCCTTCTAATAAAGCAAAACTATTTCTAAAAATTGAATCTAATTCCGAACCATTTCTTTATTTGCTCCTTAGTGCTGCAAGCATGCAACATTCACCTGGGAAGAGTCGACTGGTCACCTTCTGCTTTCGTTTGAGCTATGAAAATAGAAATAACAAGTGTTGGCACCACTTTCTGGTAAACTAGAAGATATTTTCGAGAATCTTCCTCTGGTTGGGTGTATTCACTGCGTGTATACTTGGTAATAACTCAAATTTCTCTCAAACTGATTCTGCTTTTGCTATTTTGGTTTTCAGCCTTGCGAATGACTGAACAAGTTAGGGACTTTACTCTCCGAACAATTTTATGCATCGAAAACTGCCTTCGTTCTTTGTTTAGAGCTTTTCTGGTGCGTAAGCTTCAACGTCTTTTGTAAACATGCTGCTTTTGTGCGCCTTTGACTCTGAGCTTTAGATAGCCTATTGACATCAACATCTGTTGAGTGATACTCTGGAATCTGTGGTCCTGTCACATGCAGCATCCATTTCTGAAGGGATCTCTTCTCTATTCTCCGAGCATTGACGCTTTCTCCTTTTCCTTAGATGTTTCCTGCATATTGCTTCATGTTATTTCCTGTCTTACAGTTTACGCAAAGGAAAAGGGTAATGATAATAAAGATTGACATGAAAGATTTAAGCTATTATGAATGCATAATCATGACACCCATAGCGAAATGACTCTTCGAAAAACACAAAACTGTCCTTCCTGAATATTTTGGCATACAATCGTTAATTTCTTTTAAGGCGCGCACCCAATTTTGGTCTACGGACAACTTTCCTTGAATACTGCGCCGAGGAAAATTTGCGACGGGTGATTTTAGTGACTTGCATCGCAGCATAGCGGATCACAGCATCGCATATCGCAGATCGTGTTTAGTCATTCAATCATTGTGTGCTGCTTACGCGATGTTGCGGTATGTGACGTTGCATATCGGCCATCGGAGATTTCTTATGTTTTTTCATTTAAGAGCGCTTCATAATGAATGCGATGCGATGAATTTCGCGTCGCTTCTTCGCAGTTTATTATGCTCATAAGAAAAAGTTTCATTCTCTTCTCGCGATGTGATAAAGTTTTAAGGAGTTGAATACAAAAATTTTCATAAAATGTTTGTTTGGATTTTTTATTAAGGGTCCCCATTTGCTTGTTGTTATTGCTAATATCAAACAAAGAGGGGGGTTGTTGGTGGCCACAACACTAACCAAAGAAGAGAAATGGGAGGGGGATTCAATAAAAGAGAACCCACAAATACATCCAAGATTCCCCTTAATCCTCTGTGGTAGATATCTTTAGGAGGCATCATGGGTTGGGCTTCTTCGAGTTGCTCAGGGGGTATGATGATGATATAGCCCATGAGTTTTCCATGGAACTCAACCCTCAAGAAATAAAAAGTGCTACTACTGTGGTGAGAGGGTTGTTAATTACAATCAACCCTAAGGTGATAAAAAAAGTAACCACACTTCCTCAAGGGGTGAAATGGAGAATGAAGGACAAGGCTCGTATCACATTTTATAAGAAAAATTCTTCTTAGATGATGAAGAGCCAATTGATGATAAAAATGCAGTCATGAGGGATAGCCTTCCCTATGCTTGGGATGAGGTGTGCTACAACATTATCAAATACATTTCTCTTAAAGGGAGGCTCAGTGTAGTTTATGGCTACCAATTCAGACTCCTCCATGAGTTGAGATTTGGAGAGAAGTTACCGATAAACCAAAGGCTCAGTGTGCCTTATTTTCTTTTGTAGTCAATGATAAACATGAACCAAAAGGTGCAATAATGGAAACACCAATAATTAGAACATCATGGAATCATTCAATTGATACTTGAGGATGCCTTCAGCCAATTGAGAATTCCTATTCTCTAGTCGACATTTAGATACATGGACAGAGAGCTCATCCTTGAAATCCAATCCCTTGAATATGGTGGGACTCCAATCTCTAGTGATGAAGAGGAAGTAAGATAAGAAGAAGAAGAAGTAGAGGAGACAAGAACAAACAAAGAAGAAGAAGAAGAAGAAAAGGAAGAATAAAATACAAAAGAAAAAGAATAAGAGGAGGAGTAGAAGGTAGAGACCAACATTGAGGAACATACCAGAGAAGGGGAGAAGTCATAAAGATTGTCTCCTGAAAATAGTAAAAAGGAGGCAGACATTTCATTGTCTGCCTTAAACACACCCATCAATTTCAAGGAAAAAAGACAGAGGAAAACTCCCCTCTATTTTAAAACAAGAAGAAGCACCAAGATCGGGAAGGGGAAGCCACAAGCAGCTACAAAAACTCCCATCCTAATCAAAGAGTCACCAAACAAGTAAGAAGAGTTATTTTCCTTGGGAATGAAGAGTGAGGAAGGCACATCACAACAAGCAACCCCAAAGGCTCCCATCACCTATGTTAAGAGGCCTATCACTAGGTCAAAATCAGGAAAGAAAACTGAGGCACCTTTGGCCCTCTTACAAAAAGGAAAAATCATACTAATGGATCCTCAGATAGTGCTACGCAAAGCACTATCAGCGCTACAAGAAACAAGGAAAAATCTACAAGAAGGATACCAGGGGTAGAGAAAAGGCATGAGAGCAACAACACAGGTGCAGGAGGGGGTAACTTCTCCAAAAGCATCTGTGGGATATTTTCCAAAGTTACAGGAGCATAGCCCACAACCAAATATGAGTTCTTATTACAATTTCATTGATGGAGGCATAGTAATACCACAAAAATTTGTAATCCCTCTCTTCTTAAGTGTGAGAAAGAAAGATGACGGACACATTGCTCGATGAAAATTTCTAAGTACAAGAAAGTAGAAGATGTGGACCATATGGAAGAAAAAATCCTAGAGATGGGAAGTGAGTTGAATGAGTTTAGAGACAAAGTACACAACATGAGATCTCAATTAGGAGCAGAAAACATGTGGCTGAGGAGGATGTTGCAAGAAAATAAGAGCCAATTTGTTACCATGGAAATCTTCTCCATGGAGGCACTTCAATGCAGGATGAAATCCAAATCATGTGCACTATACCTCAAGTATCAATGGATGCAGTTTCAAATGAAGAAATTGGTAGAACATGGGACCATACCATTCCAAGGCTATAGACAATTCATAGAGCTATGTCATAAGAGCACCTTGGAAGACAAGGCCAAAGTATTTGAATTCTACCTAGACAACTTAGCCTTGAGAGATTAGAATGTGTGGTACACCAATGCAAAGTTGGGGGACTTGCAGGTGATGGCCCTTGCATCAGGCATGGATCATGAGAAGTCTAGGGTTGAGGAAGTGAAGAGAATAGTAGAAAAATAAGAAAGAGAGTCCCTCTACATCAGAGCATAATAGATAAATTCCATTGTTGTCATTAATAACCACAACATCATTTCCAATGATGCCCAAGTTACAACAAGATACTTGCATACACAAGGATATGACATCTCCCATTTTTGGAACACTTTAAGATTGTTGGGCAGTGAAAGCCAACAAGCATGCCATAGGAGATGGAGCAATCTTCCACACTATCTAAGGATCAGAGGGTAACAATCCCCTGAGAGGTTGATAAATTCATTGGAAAGGACCCCCCTGTATAAGAATCATGTGAAGAGACTAAATATCAATTGGATTGGTTTTAAGCTCAGTCCACCCTTGTTGTTGGGTCGGTCAGAGGGTAGGAAGGAATAAGAGGAAAGAAAGCAGTGGGAAGAGATAAAGAAACATGCAAGGTTCTATCTCCAAGATGAAACTCCATCAATAGAGGCCTGGGATGTTAGAGAGACCATGAGAGCTATGAATTATATCGATATATAATATGTTTATTAGACGATGAGAAACACCTTTAGTAGGGGGTGATGATGAGGCTCATTAATAATTAAACTATATGGGTGACAATTCTACTCTCCAACTTATTAAAATTGAATTTTCCCACACTTATTTACATATTTTGTTATATTTTACTTAGTGAGAAGGGTAAAGGTGAGTTTCTATGTCATGTGACCTTGTTGGAATATAATCCTAACATATACGTTTATTTCTTAGCCTAAGTATCCTTGACTTAGCCACATGCAGTAAAAATCATGTTCACATTTGGTTTTTGGTAAACTAGCTCAGTGGACAAACTTTCCCTTTCTTTTTGCCTTTAAAGGATTAATATTATGGAAATATTGGTCCAAACACTTTCCTAAACCATTTGGAGATCTAAGTGCATGTTCACACCTAACCACAGCTCATCCACGTGATTTATTTGAGGATTGGCACCCCACATGAAGATTCCCCCTTAAATCAAGGAATTTGGTCCCCTGGACCATTTTAGCATGTTTTAAAGTTGCCTTCCTTGGGAAATGCACCCCTCCTCATGCTTTCCTCGTGTCTGATAGTTGGCATAGGTTTTTGTGAGTCATTGTTTCTATTTTAGGCCCCCATTTAGCTTTTCTTAGCCTTTTCTAGTTTTTTACTAGTTTTTTCCTAGTTTTCTAGATTCAGAAATTTCTATATAACCACCTCCCTTTGGGATTAGAGGGTTTGTTGCTAATGTATTACTATTGTTCATTAATTTAATAAATTTATTTTATGGAGTGAATTCTTTCTCTCCTCTCTTGAATATCAGCAAATTATTGTGTTTAATTTAACTAGAATTCTAGATCTATTAGAGTTTCTACAGGAATTCTACATGGTATCAAAGCTAGTTCGAATCTAGTGAATTGTACATGGTTTTATTTGGTAGTATAGCTCATCAAGAGGTGCACCAAGGAGAAATAGATCATCTCTCGCAGCCCACAAAACTCATTCTAAATCCTTTCAATTACTTCGAATGGAAGACAGAGATTACTCTGCTCCTCTGAAGCAAAGGGCTTTACAGGCTAACAATGGGAACGAAGACTAAATCGACTTCTGCGGTGGTGAAGACCAAGTATTTCAATAAATTAGATGAAGTGATTGGGTTGATATGCCTATCAATTTCCAGAAAACTCCTCTTTCATGTCAGCAGAGCCACTACTCTTGATGCGGTCTGGACCACATTGGAAGGAATATTCGGCAAGTAAGATGAAATGAGAGTGCATCAACTAGAGAATGAAATCATATCCCTCGATCCAACTCATTTCAGAAACCTGCAATAATAATTCACCAATTTTAAATCCCTCCTCATTGAAATTGATGCATGTTGAGTCAAGAAAGAGGAAGATCAAGTCATCCTTTCGATTCTCTCGAATTTAGGCCCTGAATATTCCATATTTGTATAATCCTTTCAAGCATCTAAATTGACTCAGGAAAAATGGAAAATGCCTCCATTGAATTCCTTCATTGGAGAATTTAATCAAGAGAAAGCTAAGTTATTCCAAATGGGTGACATCAAGCATTCAAAGAACCAAGCACTTGCGGCCACTGATGCTCCAAAGAGTAGTGGAAGAGACAAGAAAAAAGGGAAGGCTAAATTTAATGAATCGAAGAAGGAGAGACCCATACAATCTTCAGAGAGCTCTTCTTTGCCTAAGGGTAAGAAGAAAAACGAAAGAACACTTTGTAGCTACTATTCCAAAGGTTTTCATCCTGAAGAAAATTGCATGAGGAAAACAATTGATGAGATGGCTAAGCAATTGCCACAGCACAATCTCACCATGCCCAAGAATGCAAAGAAGAAGGATGATAATAGAACAGGAGATGGGAGAGGGAGAGCAAGAGATGGTCATGATTTAATGGCTGTCACATCCACTCCATCAGCTTGGATCCTTGATTCAAGTGCATTGAACCATATGGCTACATCAAAAGATGAATTTTCCTCCTTTGAAGAAAGCACCAGATCCCCAATTTACTTGGGAGATGCCACACCCGCAAAGGTGTGTGGAGAAGGAATTGTAGACCTTGAAGGGGGCTTCTTCACAAATGTGCTTCATGTTCCCTTGTTGTCCGAAAATCTTTTCTTGATATATCATATCACTCATTCCATCTCTAGAAGGAACGTGGAGTTCACTCCAGACACTGCAGTGATTACTGAAATTTACATGGGCTCACAGCTTGCACATGGAATTGTAGATGACGGTTCTTGTTTGTATTTCTTCTCACACTTTGTTCCTAAATCTATTAGCACTATATTTCTATCACAATCTAATGATATGAACATGTTATGGCATGAAATATTTGGTAATCTAAGCTATAAGTACTTGTATCGACTCAGCAAGGAAAATATGGTAGAATGATTGCCCGCTATTAAATTCACAAGCGGTGTATGTCAAGGATGGATTCTTGGCAAGCATCCAGAGAAACAGTTTGACAAAGGGAAGGCACTGAGAGCTTATTTACCTCTTAGGATGATTTACAGTTACATCATGGGCCCATTCCCACAGCTTTCAATCAATAAGGCTCGATATGTAGTCACCTTCATAGATGATTTATCTCACTTTACTTGACGATTTTTTCTAAAATTAAAAACGAAAGTATTTCAATGCCTTATAGAATTTAAAGCACTTAATGAGATTGAGTCTGTGTGTAAGATTAAGATACTCCATAATGAAAATGGGGGGGGGAGTATGTCAACAAAGATGTGTAGCAACTTTGTATTGATGTAGGTATACAGCTGCAACACACAGTGCCATATACACCACAACAGAATGGTGTCATGGAGAGGAAAAAACTAGTCGCTAAAAGAGATGGCCAATTGTATGCTACAGTCCAAATCATTAGATCCTAAGCTATGGGCTAAAGCTATTGATTGTGAAGCATACATTCAGAACCACATTCCTCACAAAGCACTCAAAGGAAACACTCCATTTGAATGTTGGACCGGTAAGAAACAGAAAGTGTCGCACTTTCACATTTTTGGTTCACAAGAATGGGATCACGTTTCAACAGATAAGAGGAAGGCCTTGGAGCTGAAAAGTGTTGAATGTATATTTTCTTGAAATCCTATCAGTGTCAAAGGATATATATTTCTAGACTCTCACACTGAAAAGTTCCTTGTAGCTCGAAGTGTGAAGTTTGAAGACGAATCACTGCATGATTTTTCAGCAAACCCTGCTGAGGAACTACTTGTTGCCACTGATGCGGAGGAGTCCGAAACTTATTCAATCAATTTAGAGAATCCATCAGAGAAGCCTATTGGATCTGATTTAGAGGATGTGGATCAGGTCATGGCTGCTCTAACTCAGCTTCCAACTTGGGCAAAGAAAACCCTGCAAGATGCAGGTGAACTAGTCGGTGATCCTACAAATGCGAGAAGGACTAGATCACAGTTTTTTGGGGCTCCTCAAGCCCTGGCTGCCACTGAACCATTGAATCTCATAGATTTCTATATGACACTTGGTTCAGATCCATAGTCACATGCTGAGGCTATTGGAAACCCACTTTGGGAGGCTGCCATGGATGAAGAGTACTCTGCTCTCATGAAAAACAACACATGGGACTTGGTTCCACTTCTGAAAGGAAGAAAGCTTGTTCGATGTTGATGGATCTATCGAACAAATATTGATGTATATGGTGAGATAAGAAATTAAAAAGCTTTAGTTTTTGTAAAAGGATACTCATAGGTACATGGCATAGACTACACAGAGACATTTGCACCTATTACAAAAATGGACTCCATTCGACTAGTTTTTGCCATTGCTGCTTCTCGTAGATGGGAAGTTCATCAAATGGATGTCAAGATTGAATTTATTCATGGAGATATCAAGGAGGCGATATATATGTATCATCCATAGGGATAAATTTAGAACTCTTCCCTCATTTTAGATTAAAGAAATATTTGTATGGCCAAAAACAGGCTCCCAGAGCCTGGTATGCAAAGATGGATTCTTTCCTGCTTTCCATTGGATTCATTTGATGAAAATCTGATTCAAATGTTAATTTTCTAAAAAATGATGATTTCCTTTGTCTGATAGTACTTTATGTAGATGATTTACTAAAGGGAAGGAACCTTACGTTATCTATTGATTTCGAAAAATTAGCATTGCACGATCGATTTTCCATGACAGATTTGGGACTGTTGCACTACTTTCCTGGTCTTGAAGTTTCTCAGTATACTTCAGGAATTAATATGGCATAGTCTAAGTATGCATCAGATCTACTTTTCTGCTTTCAGATGATAGAATGCAATCTAGAAACATCTCCCTTTATTTCGGGGATCATATTTGAGGATGTGGGTACTACACCTTTGGTGGACAGTACATTGTATCGACAGCTGGTTGGGAGTTTTTGTATCTTATTCACACCCAACCTGATATATATTTTGTATTATGAGTTTGGTATAGATATATGCAGGAGCCCCATGAGCTTCACTTGAAATTTCAAAGAGAATTCTTAGATATGTGAAAGGTACTTCTAGTTTTGGTATCTTTTATGCTGCAAATTGCCCACATTCATTGATTGGGTACACAGATTCTGATTGGGCTGATGATGGTACAGAACACAAGTCCACCTCTGGTTATGTTTTCAGCTTTTTGTTAGGCCCTTTTTTCTGGTCTAGTAAGAAGAAATCCATGATTTCTTTATCTACAACTGAGGCAAAGTATATAGGTGCAATGACTGTAGCTACATAGGATGTTTGGTTGCAGGGGCTTCACTCCGTGTTTGGTATTCTCTATCCACATCCGATTGTCATATTTTGTGACAATCAGGGGTCCATTCAGATATTGATTGATCCATTTCAGAGGTAGAGGACCAAGAACATCGAGATTCACAGGCATTAAATCTATGAGCTGATCCGTGACCAAATCATATCACTGCAGTACTGCCCCATTGAGGAGCAGGTTGTAGACATCTTTACCAAGTCTTCCATTGAAAAGAAATTTTTAGAACTGAGAGATATGCTTGGAGTGGTGGAGACATCTGAGTAGGCCCTTCTAACCACTTAGCTCTTTTTTCCTCTTTTGGGGGTGGGTGTTCCCATGAGGTTTTCCCTCTATCTTCATTTTATGAGGATCTTTTATTTATTGTACCTGAGTACCTAACATGGCATCCTGCCCAGGACTCAGTTTAGATATGTGAATTAGGATGAAGAGGGGGGTGTTGGATATAATCCTAACATCTACATTTATCTTTTAGCCTAAGTATCCTTGACTTAGCCACATGCACTAAAAATCATGTTCACACTTGGATTTTGGTAAGCTAGCTCAGTGGACCAAGTTTCCCTTTTTTTTCTTTTAAAGACTTCATATTATGGAAATATTGGTCCAACCACTTTCCTAAACCATTTAGACATCTAAGTGCATGTTCACACCTAACCACACCTCATCCACTTTAGTTATTTGAGGATTGGTGCCCCACATGAAGATTCCCGCTTAAATAAAGGGATTTGGTCCCCTGGACCATTTTAGCATGTTTTTAAGTTGCCTTCCTTGGGAAATGCACCCCTCCTCATGCTTTCCTCATGGCTGATAGTTGTTGTAGGTTTTCTTGAGTCGTTGTTGCTATTTTGAGCCTCGCTTTAGCTTTTCTTAGCCTTTTCTAGTTTTCTACTAGTTTTTTCCTAGTTTTTTAGATTCGACAATTTCTATATAACCACCTCCCTTTTCGATTAGAGGGTTGGTTTCTTATGTATTACTATTGTTCATTAATTAAATACATTGATTTTATGGAGCAAATTATTTCTCTCCTCTCTTGAATATAAACAAATTACTTGTGTTTAATTTAACTAGAATTCTAGATCTATTAGAGTTTCTGCAGGAATTCTACAGGCCTATTATGTATTAAATGCAAGAAATGGAGTAGTTTTGGGCTAATTAAAGTGTAGGAAATCGAGGTGGACAAGAAAGAGAGATTTTATTATATTGGTATCCTTGATTTACTCAATTCATTCAAAGATTCCACCACCATATCTCATCAGCTCAGAGTTACTAGCAGCCAATCAAGCCGAGTTCATTGGAAACCAAGCTAGTGACAATGAAAGACAAATTATTCTTGAGTTAGGGATCCAAGTCTCCCTATTTTTTAGGAAGTTGTTGCTAGCTTCAGTTTTTGTAAATAAGAGAGTTAAGGGACTCATTAGGATTCGAGCTTTTGATTTTTCCTAGAGGAAATTTGAGTTGAACCATTATGACTGTTACTTGCTATGTTGTGTTTGACATTTTGATGATAATGAGAAATTCGACCTTGATCCAACACTGAGTTCACTTAGAGGGATGGACATATTGGGTTAGGGCCTAACCCTAGCAACATAAGTTCCTATTTTTGTATCTGTATTCTTAGATTACGATGATAGTTAGCTACTGAAATTATTTATGTTTTGTTTAGTTTAAAAAGTATTTGAATGATTGCTTAATATTGTTTCCATTAGTTTGCAGAAGTAGATAAGTGGTGAGGTATTGAAGGAAAGTAGTTCATAAAATCTTTTGAGAGTATCCTCTTCCTCATCTCCCTTGTGGGATCATGATTAGAGGGCCCCACTCTAACAACCCCAAAAACAAAGTTTCTCTTTTGGTCATTACATAGATTAGTTTCCATGCTTAAATACCTCATTGTTTGTGATTTCTTGGAAGCAACCACAATGACTATTTTTCTTCTTAATTTTCCCATAGCCTAGAAGGCATTCCATTCCATAGATCTAGCCATTAGCAATAGATAGATCAACTTTCTAAAATTTCAACTCATCTTTTCCATGTTGGTATATAGTGATGCATAGATGAAGAGGGAAATAGTATTTGTTACAGGGATCATTGATCTGTAGGGAGGAACTCATCCATCAGATTCACATAAGTCTTATCCACCTTCTACCAAGGCATGCCAGCCCATAGTTTGAAAGTCTGTTTTGCAGCCACCATGACCAGTCACCTTGGGAAAATCCAACCTCCCTAGAGTGTTGGGCTTAGTCCTGGGTAATGTGCACCCTCCTTACACCTTATGTCACTATCATATATCCCTCCAACACCTTATTCCACTATTCTAGCCCTCCTAAATATTTCATCTAATTTCTTGGAGAAAACCAAGACATCCTGTAGCAAACTAGGACATCCTGTAGCAGTTCCTGTAGCAGCTACAGGATCTCCTGTAGCAACTTGTTTGACCCTATTTTAATCAGAAATTCTAGTTTGAGTATAAGTTAGGCCATCATGTTGCATTCCATGCCTATAAGTGCCACCTGAGACCAAATCTCCCATGCATTCCCCCCCTACAAGATCAGATAGCATAACTGTTGGCTTAAGGGGGCCTGACACAGGTTCAAAGTTATTTGTGCCAACCAAAGAAACCCTAACTACTAGTCCTTTCATCAACAACTTGCATAGCACGGGTTGCAGTCTCACCCGAAGCAATATTGGGGGATTCTAGAACTATTTTTATGCATCCAGAGGCATGTGTGATGGTCTTCATAAGGATCTTATAACTTAGATCTACCTTCACGCAAATCTATTCCTTCCAACTGTCAACTACTACAACTCTATTGAAATGAACTTCAAATCTTTAGAGAGGTATTTCATTGTACTTACCATGTAGCAAGATTACAGATCTATTTGTTCCATGCAACAACTATGTATTCTAAAGCCCTTATGACCTATATTTGTCGTTACGGCGATCTACCCTTTCCAAAGAGCTAACTACCACATATATATCTAACAACTTCCCAATCTCCGTGAAGGTGATTAATTATACTTACTATGCATAAACATTACAGACTATCCATTTCAGACAAAAATTAAGCATTAATTCACATGAAATAGAACACAAAGTGAAGATACATAAACTTAAAAAGAGGTAAATAAACAAGGCATAAATGCATATATTTGGATCAAAACGACCTTTATTAATATGTAAACATTCAGATACAAACTTATTATCCCATGTCTAATTAGTCCAAATAGCTAGATGATAAGATGCAAGGTTAGCTTAGTTCTTTTCTTCACGTAATTTGTGTCATTTCCTAGTGAGATTATTCATGGCATTGTCCATTCAGTAACTTTCATTTCCGAAATAGAAGAGCATTTACTTTCCTGTATTAGAACTATTTTTACAATCACTATCAATAGTTAGAGTCCTTCTAGTCAATAAAAAATTGTTTTGAAACACTAGTGGTCTATCGCCCCATTTGAGAAGTGACATGAGTAGAATGTTTCATCTTCTATGCATATAGCACTATCACCTCCATGTTTATAAAAACCCCAGGTTGATAAAGTAAAGTTGGTAGCCCTAGGAGTTGTAGCATCTTTGCTCCAGTACTGAGGCTCAGCATATGGCAATGTTGCTCTTTTTATAAACCATTTCCATCCATCCTTTGATAACCCATTAACCATTGCAATGACTTCCTCAGTTACTTGAAATTCTAATCTGTCGACGCTGGATTGATTCCTTCCAGATTCAATGCAAATTCAAATGTCACTCCTTCATCGAATCCCTATAGCTGCTCAATGTAAGTATGCCAACCCACATTTAGATAATATGCCATACTTTTGGTCGGTGGCATACCTGCTCTGTATTCTTAGGTTCATGCTTGATAGCCTGACTACCCATTATACCTATCAACTACCCTATAGTAGCATTCAGAGAAGAAACCAGTTGTTGAGGGTACAATTAGCTGAGAAACTACGTGGTAATGGAAATGGCAATAAGGGAAATAAATCTGGGAGAGGGTGATGGTAAAATATCAGTAATCATGGTAATAATTATGGTTATAATTACGACAAATTGGAAATGACCACATTTTAATGTTGGCATGTGTATTCCTACATGGTGTATTTTCCAATGAATGTTGGTATGTGTGAAGGATACAAATGTAGACATGATGCTTGTAGGTAATGATACAATATTATTGATATGATTGAATGGTTTAAATGGTATTTAATTAGGTACAATAATATTGACAATGGAATCGTTATTAAATAAATGTGATATAGTCTCCCCCCTAATTAAGGTGTGATCGTCCTTGACCCTGATTGTTCATGTCATTATTGAAATTTCAAAAAAAATCATAGAGACATTCAGGGACGTTCTTCATGACTTACCTTAGTGGAGTATTATCATCATTGGAGTATCATCATCAAAAAAGTATCAACACCGGCAGAGAATCAACATCAGTAGAGTATCAACACTAGTGGAGTATCAACATTGGCAGAGTATCAACATCAGAAGAGTATCGGTAGAAGTGAACTATCAACATCGGCAGAGTATTAGCACCAATGGAGTATCAAAATAAGCAACGCTGCAATGGAGACAACTAAGATGTTGCAATAGGAGTAGTAGCAGAGGAGCGGAAAAGAGTGTTGCAACTAGAGTAGAAGCAAGGGAAGGGAAAAAGATTGTTGCAACTGGAGTAGCAACAAGGGAAGCGGAAAAAAGAGCTACAATTGGAGTATAAAAGGAGCTTAAAACTTTATTTTATTTTATATATTATCTAATTATATTTTTTTCAACAAGAGGCACATAGGATGAATTTTCTGCACAAATGACTTCAAAACCAATATCATCAGAAACTTGTCTAATAAAGGAGTTTGTCGAGGTCAAATAATGATACAACCTAAGGACATTTCCATTTGCAGGGAAAGGAGTATCTGCATCATCTATTGTTATGAGTTTAATAGTTCAATTTTCAAACATTGTGTTGACTTCATATGGGCCCATCCATCTTGAGTAGATCGTTCCTTTCAAATCCCTAAATCAGGAATGCTAGAGTAACACCCAGTCACCTTTTTGAAACACCTTTTTCTGAATAAATTTATCATGCCACTTAGTTTGTTATTGTTGGATGGTGGAAATGTTTTGTACAACTACTAAATGGATTTCATAGAACTCATTGAGTTGATCTAGTTGGTGTTTTTGGGCTATAGTGTGATCCAGGCCTACCTCAAGTGTTGTCTTGAGCATTTTGACCTCAAATTCAACCAGAAACAGAGGGGATTTCTCATACACAAGTTCATATGGCGAAAAAATCATTTTATTTTTCCATGTAGTTATATATGCCCAAAGTGCTTAAGGGAGATTTTCATCCTAAATCCGGTGACGGTTAGCCATAGTCTTTGTAGGAATATTTTCCAATACTTTATTTGTGCTCTCTACCTAACCATTCCCCTAAGGGGTGATATGGGGATGCCACCTAGTGTTTCATTCCAAATTTCTTAATAAGCACATCTATTGAATTTAATTTAAGTTGTGTCCCTCCATCCAAAAATATTTCCCTAGGAGTACCATATCGAGCAACTATTTCCTCAAATAGGAATTCTGAGACAATTTGTTCAATGGATTTTGAAATAGCCTTGGCTTCCACCCATTTCATCATATAGTCTATACAAACAAGGATATGGACTTTTTGGTCAGATGTAGGGTTAAATGGTCCATTTTTGAAAGGGCTCGAACACTAGTTGAGTCTAGAATGGCATTTCATCTGATCAAATAGGTTGTCCGATTTGTCAACAACATTCACACCCCCAAACATATCTTATAGCATCCCATAGTATAAAGGGCCAATAGTAACCCATTTGGAACACCTTGTGACTGGTCTATTTATCAGCAAAATGTCCTTCATAAGGTTCATCATAGGTATCTTTCAAAACATCATACATGTCATCCTTGCTTACACAATGTCATATTTTCTGATTTGGTTCAATGTAGAAGAGGTATCCTTCTATCCATGTGTAATGGGAACTCTGCTGAATAATTATCCATTGTTCCCCATGTGACAAATGATGAGGTACCTTACCTACCACATGATATTTAGAAACATCTGCATATGAAGGGTTGTGAGTAGAAATTGAGAAAATATGTTCATTAGGAAAACCATCTTCTACAGGCATATCTTCACTATTAATATTCAACCTAGACAAGAAATTTTATACAACATTATCTTGTCCTTGTTTGTCCACAATAGTGATATCAAATTCTTATAACAATAATAACATCTTTTGATTCATCCACGAGTTGTAGTTTTTTTCATCAGATACTTGATGGATGAATGATCTATATGCACAAAGGTGGGGTACCTTGTAATATAATGTTGGAATCAATTAACATCATAAATGACAACCAAAAATTCCTTTGTAGTTACCATATAATTAATCTCTACAATATTTAAATTCTTGTTGATGTAGTATATTGCATACAACTTCTTATCTTCCCATTGTCCCAAAAATTCCCCAGCTGTTCTGTGGGAAGCGTTCATAGAGATATGGAATGGAAGTTTCCAATATGAGCCATGCAATATTGGAGCCTCACAGACTAATTTCTTGATCCCTGAAAAATTTGATACACAAGCACCAATCCACACAAATTATGCATCCGTAGACAGTAGTTTGAAAAGTGGAAATGCTATTTTAGAAAAAATTCTATGAAGCATCCATAATACCCCACATAACCAATAAATCTTTATACCATTGTTGTTTCTTCAGAGTGGGAAAATTTAGGATTACCTCGAGCTTAGTGGGATCAACCCGTATTCCTGCAACTAAAAGTAAATGCCCTAGGATGATCCATTCTTCCATCATCGTATGAAATTTAACAATGCTAAGAGAAAAATGAGTCTTTTTACATCATTTCAATGCCTTTTCTATTTTTTCCAAACCATTTTCAAAAGAATCACCATAAGGGGTAAAGTCATCCATGTAAATTTTAACAATGTCATTAATAAAATCAAAGAAGATTCCCAATATTTCTAATGGGAAAGTAGCAGGTGAATTATAGAGTCCAAATGGGAGCACCCAACATGCAATAGTTCCCTAAGGGAAAGTAAAAGTGGTATTGTCCTAATCTTCAGGAGCTATCTAGATCTGGTTGTATCCACTGAATTCGTCTAGGAAAGAAAATAACTTCTTTCTAGATAGTGTGTCGAGAACCTGGTCAACGAAAGTTAAGGGAAATGATATTTCTAGGTAGCATTGTTTATTTCCCTATAATCAACACATATCCTCCACTTTCCTTTTTTCTTTGTGACTATGGCTAATGGGGATACCCATTGGCTATCAAAGATTGGATAATTAAACCAAAAGTCCAATATATTATGTACTTCTTCCTTAACAATATTTTTCAAAGTAGGGTTCATTCTTATTTATGCTTGGAAAATAGGATAACATTCCTCTCTTATATATATGTGATGGGTACATACATTGGGATGAATTCCCTTCATATCCATGTATTCCCAAGCAAATGCCTCCTTGTCATTCCAAACAATTTTTAATAATTGTTCAGTTTGGGAAGGTGATAGGTTGTGATTAATATTCAAGTTTTTCCTTTTGATCAATTTCGACCACTATGAGCTACTATGAAAGGAATATTTTCAATTTCATTTTCTGGTTGACTAGCTTCCTAGCTATTACAACTCATAACGGACTCTAATAGTCGTTGAGGTGGGTAAGAAACAGAGTGGTGATCACTACTAAACATACTAGTCATGTCACCTTCTGTTTCTCCATTGAAACAAAGAGATTTCCGAATAGTGAGAATTGGTTAAACATTTTTATTTTCAAGTTTAGATTCATCCCAAAGGGAAGGATTTTGTCCTATGTTAAACCCAAGTTTGGCCGATGAGCTTGGTTCTATAGGAGGGTAAAGAACAAGATTCTTCGTAATTTCCCCATTTGATATTAACATGTTCCTGGATCGACAATGTTGGGCATGGAATCCCCCCACAACATGTTTTGGGTCTCAAAGCCCAAGTTTTGAGTAATATTATTATAAAGTCCCACAAATTGCAGGCATGGAGTGCAAATTTTATGTTAGAGTCATAGGGTTGTTTGCTCTAAGTTTTGAATGTAGTGTCGGCCTACCCATGGCCCACGGAAAATGGGATTGTATAAGTAGAGTGAGGCTCTAAGTTGTAAAGGAAGGGATGGAATCTCATATATAGAATAAGATAGGGAGCATAGAGTAAGAGTCTAAGTATCTTAGGTAATAGTAGTAGGAAGAGGCTCTGCAGCTGAGTGCACAGAGGCCTAGTAAAGTTTGAAGCTGAGTGCGCAGACCCCTACAGTTGAGTTCCCAGGGCAGAGTTGAGTGTATAAACGAGGAAGAAGAATAATAAAGATATGTTTTATATGAATTATGTGTATCTCTTCTTTTGTTAGTACATGTGTGATATCATTTGCAATTATACTGTTTAGTTACTGCACACATTTGTATGAAAGGTGAATATTGTTAAGTACAACTGAAAGCATATAGATAAACTAAGTTAATCAACTAATATCAGGTTACTGATAAGGAATTGGTTAAGTACATTGTTCGGCCCCCAAGTAGGGTTGTGTGAAGGCAGTATCTCAGGCTAAGAGGTACTGATAAGTGTGCGTAGCAACGTGCGCACATGATCGAACCGCGGACCACTTGGAACCCATCAGACATCCCTAGGTTACAAAAACTTGGTTCTAGTACACTCCCATATTAATTCAGGTGAGACCTCCACCGCACTTCATGGACTATTGCCGAAAGGGCCAATAGTACCACGATTTTTTTGGCTAAATCACCTTCGAACTTGGGTTAGGCCCCAACAAGCCAACAAATGGTTCCGTTGCCATGACTGGGATCTGCATAAAGGATGTTTGATGTCATGTCACTGGAATCCAATGAAGAAAGAAATTGAAGGGTGGTTAGATAGAAAGATTCACGAGTTCACAATGCAAGAAAACAAGAATCTGTGAGTATCAAAGGAATAGTGGTTGGAGCACTACTTATATACAGAAATCCATGAAATTTTCTTTGCATCCTTTCCCTTTGAGCTGTATGAGTGGATCACAAAGCCAGCAGACAGTCAAGGAAGGTGTAGGCTCGACAAACTGATTGTGTGGACTCCAAAATTAGTGCGTAGACTAGAAGCATTGGAAGATAAGATCACACGTGTTGTGCACCATTGGCTCGATCGAATTATAGGGCGGTTTATCACCGAGTTCGCGGTAGACACAGCAGTTAGCTAAAGCGAGGTGGAATGATGCTTCCTCAAAGGATCCTGAGGTAATCACATTGAATACTTGAACACTTGGATTAAGATGTTATTGTGCGAACAGTGGGTTATGCGAATAAATTTATGTTTGGGTCTACGTGAAGTGGGAAGATCTATAGAAACGAAGGTAGTGCAGAGATAGAAAATAGCCCCTTGAGTTCACCTTGGTGGGAAACTGAGGAAGAGCTCATGAAAGTTTATCCGAGAAGCACAGTTAGCCTGATAAGGCAGTGAATTTTGTGCCTACCACCTCCACCTACACCACCACTAGTCTCACCAACTTCACCTCCCTCTCCACCCACACCACCTTTGCCACCACCACAGTTCAATATGGTGAACACGATAAAATTGTCTGTATTAAGGGGAGTAGGGAATGAAGATCCAGATCAATTTTAGTTTGTGGTAAGGGTCGTATGGGAAGCACAAGGAGTCATGGATGACAATATAAAGAAGGCAACGTTCACAATCATGTTGTAGGATCGCACACTAACATGATACATTAAGCATTCTAATGACCATCCAAACACGGGGATCGCAGATATACAGGCCACGCCGAATAGGGAATTTAGCAGGCCAAAGTTGGAGACACAATTGATTATCAGGTTTAAGGAGATCTTAATGCTTCCAGGTGAGACCCCATTGGATCTGGATCAGAGACTGAAGAGTATGATTCGGGAAGCCAACATGATCTTGACAGATGGGAAGCACCGCACATGGTTTGTAGGATCGCTAACACCTCATCTAAGGACGACGCTGTCACAGTGGAAGTTATCCACCCAAGATGAAGCTTTAGAGATTTCAATGAGACTGCATGAGACCCCAATACAAGATTCTACCCCTGGAGTCCAACAAATCCATACACAACTACAAAATTTGTGTTTGGAAATGCCGAGTTTGAAATAGGATAGGACAATTTGCCTAGAAGCGCGCGAGGAGGTATGGTGCATGAAATGTAAACGCCAGGGGCATGATAAGGACCACTATCTAGTCTTCATGAACTACCTGGTGGGAGGAGGGTCGATGCCATTAAGACTAGAGGCACAAGCAGGACCAAGCATGATGTCTGCATTATGGTGCGCAATCTGTCAGAGGAAAACATGCTATGGATAATTGTCATCTATTGCTGGAGTATATGCGGACATCCCAGCAATTATTCTATAATTTTTGTAGGTTGGTAGGCCATTATGAGCACAACTGTAGAAGTTACGAGCTTATGAGGGATCAAACTCCTGCCTACAAAGTGCAAACCAAAATGCGAGCTCTCGACCCAAATGCAGCAATGGCGTGTGATGGATTTCAGGGGTGTGGACGAGGTCGAGGTGGAATGGGACTAGGAAGGGTTCACAGACAACTAATTTGTTACAATTGTAGAGGGCCAGGGCACTATGCCCACGATGGTACAAATATGATGAGAGCATCATGTTTATACTGTACTCAGTTTGAAAATGAGACAGAGTACTACCTTACACTGATAACGAGGCTACATGATAAAGGTATACTCTAGCCTCCCCTGACTCAGAATTTGCAAATGATGAGGTCTGAACTATGAAAAGAGGACCGAAATGTAAACATAGCGCTCCAAAGTGGTATCATGATAGGAGATGACAAAGGTAAGCAACCTAAAGAAAGTGCGTTGGTTTGCAAGGTTCCTACAAAGGAACTTGAATCTGATTTGGAGCACGTGAAGGAGACATTCATGGAAGCTAAGAAGAGCTTCACGAAGGCCTCCACTTTAGGTAGTAAGGATCACCTAGAGCTGGAGATGGATCATTCAATTATCACTTACTTCTCGATACATGTATGAAACTACTACGTGACAACAAGGATGTGAAAGGGCTGCAGTAACTTATCGCTAGGTTCGTTGGGTCAGGAGAACCATGCGTAGTTTGGAAATTCAGAAAGCACACATTACAAACAGGAAGAGAAATGAGATTGACTGTGCAAATCAGGAGTATGAAATGGATCAAGTAATTTTAGATCTAGGATCGGACATGAATGTGCTGCCAAAGAAAACATGGGAGTTCATGGGTAGGCTCGCATTGCAATGGTACCCTATTCAATTACGGATGGTGAAGTAGCAGAAGATCCTATTGATGGGAAGATTGTAGGGGATAATAGCAGAGATCGAAGGTATGAGCACGCTTTCAGATTTCAAGGTGATATAGATTTTCCATGACAACAATCCCTATCTCACGCCACTAGGAATAGACTAGGCAACTGATATCAACAGATTAATAAATCTAAAGAAGCGTAAAATGATTTTTGAGAAAAAGTTACTATGCATAGTGGTTCCCTTAGACCGTGCAGAAGGAGCGCGCTACAGAGAGCCAGTGTGTGACGATGAGAGCGATGACGAGCTAGACTGTATCTACAAGATAACCACTTGGAACAGGATTGGGTGAATCCTACAATAGATGGACAGATTTTGTGGGAGCGTGAAAGCTCCTGCACATTAGATTCGAATGAGGAAATAAAACGATGGCAGAACCAGTTACAGGAGGTAACCACACTCAATTGCAACATGATGGTAAGATCACTGCAATACATGAAAATAGAGGTAAGGGATCTACCTACGTATGACGGGTTGATAGTAGTGGATGAATTCCTAAACAAATTTGAAAGCGTAGTACTATAATAGTAGAGGTTTGATGCCCTGAAATGGGCACTGGGTGCTATGCCCACAAGGTGGTGGGGTACACACCAGAGGAGCTTTGAGGACTAGCGTGGATGCAGAAGGATCATGCGCCTATGATTCGGGAAATTGTAAATGTGGCTAGCATACAAGTATGACAGACGGGATGATCCATGTACACACCTCGCGAAATGGACCAAGGTTTATAGGGAAGAGCCACAACCTGAATGGGTGGATTTGTTCTATCATACCATGGATGTCATACCCATGAATTGGTATACTTGGATGAAGCTCTTCCATGGTACGAGTGAATGGGATATCTTGCGTGAAGGATTCCTGCTAACCTTCACGTTTGAAGATCATTGGTGGGATACTATTGATGATGCACTACAAGCAATAAAAGTAGCTATCTTCAAAATACCTTAGGAGCCAATGGAAGTTCTTTAGCCAGAATGGGTGACACAGTTGAGCTGCGCACTGGAGTGTTACATTGTAAATGTTGAGGAGGATGACGAGGACCCATGAAATATTAATATTCCAGAAACAGAAGGCTTTCACGAGGTTTGAGGACCATTGATTGAGTATCCCAACATCACCGCGCCACTAAAAATGAAGGAGGTAAACATTGGAACGGAGGTGGAGCCAAAGTATGAAATTCTTGGAGACTATTGGGATGATGTCGCGGTGGATAAGGTCGCTGAGTTACTCCGCAAATACCAAGAATTGTTCCTGACCAAAATTATGGATTTAAAAGGGATCATTGGCAACTTAGGGATGATGAAGATCACCCTGAAACTCGACATGAAGCCAGTTAAGCAGAGGCCTTACCACTTGAATATGAGGTATAAGGAAAAGGTCTATGAAGAATTAAACAAAATGCTCACAGTCGAAATTATTGAGCCAGTGGAAGAATCCAACTGGGTGAGTCCTATGGTAGTGTAGGAGAAAAAGTAGAAGGGCCAAAAAACCTTATGCGTGGACCTCAAGAAGATAAATGACGTCTGTGTACATGACCCATTCATGACACCATTCATAGATGAGGTATTAGAAAATGTCAGCAGCCAGGAAGCATAGTCATTCACAGATGGGTTCTCAGGGTACCATCAGATCAAGATTGCAGTGGAAGACAGGAGAAAAAAGACCATTGCAACAGAATGGGGTTGCTTTCAATACACCATTATTATTGGCTTGTAGGATCTTGACCCAAGTTCAGAGGTGATTTAGCCAAACAAATCCATTACTATTGGCCCTTTCGGCAACAGTCCGAAGAGCGCAGAATGAAGTCTGACCCGAACTAGTATGGGAGGGTGCTAGAACTAGGTTTCTGAACCCTGGGGATGTCTGATGAGCTCTGGAGGTCCGTGGTTTAACCATGTGGCACGTCGCTATGCGCATCTATTAGTTCCTCCAAACCTGTGATACTACCTTTACGCATCCCCACTCAGGATGCAAGCCATAGTATTACCCAAGTTCCTTACTACTAACCTGTTATTATCCAATTACTTAACTTATCTGCGTAAGTCTAGTGATAATTAATAGTATATTCAGTATTCATATAAGAGTGTGTGATAAACAAAATAGTATAAATGCATAGAAAATGATACAAAACTAGATACATAATATTTAGAATCAAAATTTTGTTTATTAATCCTCTTCTTGGGTTATAGACTCAACTTCGCCCTGCACACTTAGCTGCAGGGGTCCGTGCACTGAGCTATGGACTCTACTAGGCCTCTGCGCACACAACTGCAGAGCCTCTTCCTACTACTATGACCTAATACACTTAGACTCTTACTCCATGCTTGAACCATGATGTGGGGGGTTACACCATCAACAGTATCAAGGATAAAGGGGTGCGTGTAGCCACCCAACTCCTGGCTGGCAAGGTAATGAGAAAATGTCGTGCTGATGAAGTAGTAGCACTTGTGATAGTGTTGGCTAAAGAGTGCGCAGAGGGAGTCCAGTTCAACTGGGCTGAATACCTATGTGAATAATTTGTTGGCTTACATATCCCTTTTCACACTACTTTTGTACCCCCTGCAAAATATGTGTGTGGAGATGCAGAGTTTGAAATAAGATAGGACACCTCAGCCAGATGCACACGAGGAGGTATGGTGCATGAAATTCAAAGGCCAGTGGCATGACAAGGACCACTGTCTAGTTTTCGTGATTTACTTGGCAGGAGGAGGGCTAATGCCGTTAAGACCTGAGGCACAGGCATGACCAAGAAAGGTGCCTGAATTATGGTGCACTATCTATTAGATAGGAGGAAAAGACACTATGGATAATTGTCATCTCTTGCAAAAGTGTACATAGACATCCCAGTAATTGTTTTGTAATTTCTGCAGGTCGATAGGCCATGATGAATGCACCTATAGAAGCTACGAACTAACGATGGATTGGATTCCTACCTATACGGTGTAGACCGAAACATGAGCCCTCGACCCAAATGCTAGAATGGTGCATGCTGTATTTTAGGGGCATGGTCGAGGTCGAGGTGGAATGGGACTAGCAAGGGGTTTCAGACAGCTAATTTGTTACAATTGCGAAGGGCCAGGGCATTATGCCTGCGATTGTACAAACCTGACAAGGACATCATGTTTGTACTGTAGTCAGTTTGATCATGAGTCAGAGGATTTCCCTACATTGATAGCGAGTCTATGCGAAAAAGGGGTACTTTAGCCCCCTCCCACTCAAAATTTGCAGATGATGAGGTCTGAGCTATGCGAAGAAGACCCAAATGTAAACATGATGCTCAGGAGCTGTATGACCACTGGTAATGATAAAGGTAAGTAGTCAGAAGAAAGTGTTTGGGTTTGCAAGGCTCCTACAAAGGAACCTAAGTTTGATTTAGAACACATGAAGGAGACATTCATGGAAGCTAAGAAGAGCTTCACAGAGGCCTCCACTTCTGGTAGTAAGGATCAACTAGAACCAAGGATGGATCCTTCAATGCTCACTACCTTCTTGGAGACATGCATGAAACTTCTACAGGACAGCAAGGCAGTAAAAGGACTACAAGAACTTATCACTAGGTGTGTGGGGTCAGGAGAACCGCACGTGGTCTAGAAACTTGGAAAGCATGCATTGTGCACAGGAAGGGAAATGAGGTTGACTACCCAAATCGATGAGTATGAAATGGATCAGGTAATCCTATATCTCGGATCAGACATGAATGTACTACCAGAACAAACATGGGAATGCATGGGCAGACTCATGCTACAGTGGTCTCCTATTGAGTTACGAATGGCAAACCAACATAAGAGCTTGCCCATAAGAAGATTGTAAGGGGTGTTATGATCCATTTCGGCATATCAACCACAACTTATAGGTTGATGTTATTAGGGCTCATTAACGCCTAATATAGTTGTTACATGCCTTAAAGAAGTTACTCATGAGAATGTCTTACTCCCAAAGAAGTTCCATCACAGAAAACATCCAAAAAGTGTCCCTAAGGGGAGCAGCGTAGGAAGCCTTCTATCATACTGTAATGCATTGCAAGAACTACATTGACTGAGTGCTATGCATCACATTTAGTCCCTCTTTAACCTATGATAAGCAAACTCAGGAAAATTTCCATGAGGGTTTGAAGATTCCTTATCCACTAGAAGCCTCTAGAAGTTTCTCAAGTGCCACTTGCCCCTCTGGGTTCACCCCTGGATGACAAAGAGAATTGGGAAACATCATCAAATCCCCTCTTTCATGGAACTAATTTCTAAAAATAGAAAGGCATTCATCATCTTCATTGATGACACAACCTCCTTCACTCATCTATAAATAGATCTCTCATCTAAGAGATCTAGAGGCTAAAAAATACTGAGTGACAAGGAGATGTTGGTGGTATGAGATTAGGATTGAGTGCAAGTATTGTGATATTGTTGGACTGTTATGATTTTCATGAGGTGAAGAAGGATTGAATTGGAAGGATGATGCTGGATTGGAATCGCATAGGTTGTAATCTTTCCACTTATCAATAAAGCTTTTGAGATTTTTCCCTTATGTTTGTGTTTACGTTAAATGCATTCATATGCATATCATGCTTTCGATTCTGTGCTATTTCTAAACAATAGATCATTATGCTTTGATGGGTTTTTGTTTCTATAAGTTGTGCAGGTACTTCTCAAGTGATTTAGGTATGGGAAGGAGCAGCGAAATTGGTCAAGGAAGATAAGGAACAAGTGGAAGTTACAAGTAGGTTCTCTGTCCTTTATCTTATTTGTTTTTGATAGGAAAAAATAAGATTGCTTTGAATGTTCTTTCTAGATCAACTACTAGATCTAGAGGGTTAGTCATTTGTAGAAACACTAAATATTCTTGAAAAGAATTGGCGACTCCACTAGGGATATAATAGTTAAGTTTATTCACCTAATAGTAAAGTTAAGTTTCCCTATAGGTTATGTGAAGGTAATGACCCTATTCACCTTTGTCTATCTGGACAAAGCCAAAAAGGTGTTGGATAACCGTCCTGCTTCCCTGCAACAACTTCCATATAGTTATAGGAGACTTTCCCTTTCATCATGCTGGGGGCATGTAAACTGATATCAAGCATAGTTTTTCATTTCAAGCTTGTGTAAAAATGAAACTAAATCCAAGCATAATTTTTTGTTTTAGGCTTGTGTAAAAATGAAACTGAAGCCAAGCATAGTTTTTCATTTCAAGCTTGTGTAAACATGAAATTGAATCCAAGCATAATTCCCTATGGTTCAAGCTTGTCTAAAAATGAACCCGTTTCCATTTTAACCATTTTGATTGCCATTTTATCAGCCTTTTCTATCAGATGAGTCTTGGTTATTTCATTCCATCACCACCATCTCTTTGGCCAGTAACACGCTTTCACTTGGTTGTTTTACCCTTTTTTAGGAACAGTTGCAATGAGTGGTCTTATTAGCCAGCCTCTTCACATAAATCAACATGTTTTGAGAAGTTCCCACATCACCAGAACTAGTTGCTACCCTAGGCACCACTCTTTCCTCAAAATAGAGTCCTCTTTAAACTCTTTTCAAACTCTCTAAATAAGAAAAGATTTTCGAGTGCTTGTCCATTCCAGCTGTTTAAAGGATTGGATATGACATCTCTCTTATATTATTTTACATTTTTTTGGACTTGAGAGATTATTTTATGAAAAATAACTTATAGAGTTTTCTTTTCGTCCCTTTTCAAACTCTCTAAACATGAAAATGACCGACTTATCTTTATCGTTAAACCCGTTAAAATATCAAATAGCGACAAAGTTATCCATCTAGACAAGGTCGAGTTTCACCATTTCCAAACTCGTTAAAACATCAAATAGCGAAGGGTTTGCCTGAAGGGTGAATTATAGAACAATCATATGTTATCCTCCTCAAGCTTGGTAAAAATAAAGAGGTACTGGTTAGCAATGACTGGGGAAAATGGGAAAAATCAAGAAAAATTTATCATAGCGAGTCGCTCTTGAACATGAGACTTCCACTTCATCTTTGTGACTAGTTGGGTTGGTTCATTATGTTAGCTTCCCGCTGCAGCAGATTATTCATATTTCATGATTGGCATTTTATAGGCCAAATATGTCATACTTTGCTTGCTGCAATGCTCCATATTTTCTTAACAGTCTCCAAGTGAAGAAGGTTACTTCAAGTTCATTCAATCGCCTTCCAAATTTTGTAAAGTTATCCCGGTATTGCCAATTTTTCGGTTAAAGGGAGGTCCAAATAGCTTAATCTTGGTCTCCCTAGGTTTAAATTTCCTGTTCTAGAATATAGAGAATGTAAATCTGTCCAAACAGTTTAATCTTGGCAGATTCTTAGATAGGTAGGGAAGCGGAGGAGCCCAACAGTTTAATCTGGGCCCTGGAAGAAATAAGGGTAGTATGTAGATAGGAAAGCATCAAAAGAAAAATGAATGATGGGTTTGCAAGTCTAAGTGCACCCCAAACAAAAGAAGAAAAATGCTAGGCAAGTAGGCTGGGTAGGTAGTTCTGAGGTTGCTGAGTCCTAATTGCTGACGAGTTCCAGGTTTTCAGGTGTCATATCATTCAGGACACAATCAACAAGAATTTCTATGCAAGAAGCTCAAAAGAGGTACAACTAACTCCCCTTCTCTGTTTTCCCCAATCATGAACTAACTTCCCCAAAAGAGGTCAAGATCTGCTTGACACCTCTTAAGTTCCATCATTTTCATAATGCTAGTTTGGGTAAAGATCTGCTTTACTCAAAGTTGTTCCGTAATTTTTCTAAAAGCATGGTTCTACCCCCTTGTAACAACCTAAGGTCTCCTGAACTTAGCGCTTTCTTACCACCTCCATATTAACCACTAACATTATTATTTAGCTCCCTATATTTTCCCTTTCCCCTACTAATATTATGTAAATCATCCCCTATATACATATCCCTCCCCCTGGTTGAAAAATAACCATAAGTACCCCCAGGAATTGCTCAGTTTATTTGAAACTTAGCAAGAATCCTAACCTCCAAACCATCTCCCAGATACAATGGACTCCTTCCAAAGTATGAGATCCCTCTGAGGTAATCAGACCCCTTCCGAAACCTCAAATGCCCTTCGCACCCACTTACTTACTCTTTCCCCCCAAAATTTACGCTCCATAGAACCTTAAAGCCAGATCGCATCCCAACATCGCACTTTCCTCTCCATCAAGGATATCACCCGTCCATCACCACCCGACGCGATATTGTGATATCGGCGGTTGGCGGTCGCAAGCGCCGAATGTCCAACTCAAGCACCCTTCGTTCCCCGCCGATGCGATATTGCGATCGAATCAGAGCTTCTTCATCGCATTACCTCCAGTATCAGCACCTCTCCATGTCGTTCTGTACCAGGGACCCACCACAGCTGACGTCATCCGCCGTACAGCCGACGTCATGCTGATGTCAGTAGCCAAAAAGCCGAAACTTCGCGCAGGAAGAAAAATCGCACTTCGAAGCTCCAAAACAGGAAACAAAGTTAGTTTTCGATGTGTGATTAGCGTGAAGCGCTAATCATGCATCGCTACGGGAAATAGGCCATTTCGAGGAATATTTGGGGAATCTCCTGATTTCTTAGGCCATTGCGCACCGAAAAAGCCCGAAAATCGTCCGATCGTGCCAAAATGATCCGGTTTAAAAACAGCAGCAGATCAATAACAGAGTTTAAAGTGTATCAGATCAAATCATCAGGAATCAAGCGTGTAAAAGAGTATCAGTCGATGGCGGAAGCCATCAATGTAGAGGCAAAGAGTATCAGTGAAAATCTTGAGGAGCGGCCCGAAGCAGGACAAAATTTAATATCTTCCAGAAGTTTCATAGAAAGAGGGCGAAGCCACTGGAAGCCCTCAAATCATAATTATTGTGCATTTAACTCACACCAGAGCTGAGCTGCAGTTCCCAAAGCACAATCATTCCAGCAGCACCGCATCCAGCCTCCAAGGGCCACCTCGTCATCGGTTCCGATCCAGCTGCCCCCAGCACAGCCAAAAAGATTTACTTGCATTTAATTCCAGCAACACTTAGATTTTTGAAGAGTTTTCTAGTAGACCTGTTTAGGTCACTTGTAATGATGTCTTTCCGATATTTTGCTTATAAATACCACCTCGAGCAATGTTGTGAGGGGTTGGTTGGTTGGTAGTAGTTGTTGGTCAGTCTTCTTTCCAGCATTGTCTCCGAGCAGAGACTCACACTGTAACTGTCATAATTTCCATAATCAAATATTGTTGAAAGCATGGATTGCGAAACTACTTGATGTTTTCTCTTGGCCAAGGAATGATTACGGAATTCCTGTGCTTCTACATGATCCAATAAGTGTTTCTCTCCTCTGTTTAATTTTATGTTTTTTGCCACCGTTCTGCCTTCTAAATTGCAGGAAAAAAGAATAGCTTAAGATTTGTTTCATTACACCTTAAGTTCAATTTTTGCATTTCTCAATATTTTCTTAAGAAATAGTTATGAGCATGTATACTTAAATGATCTTGTTTACGCTGTTTATTTCACATATGAGTGCATGTTTAGGAATTATTAACTTCTCCTGGATCCCATTCATCCATTTCTCCTCTTTTTCAACATGATGAAATGATTCTCCTTTGCCTTTCATCCCTGATGTCCATTCCGTACTTTCAGCAGACTGATAATTGTATCCTGTGTGGCTATCCCGCTCCATATCCCCTTGTGACCAAGAAAATGCTCGCAAGCCTCAATCTGTGACTCCATGCCCAATGGTTCGAAACTTATTACACCTTACCTTGCCTCTTTGCTCGAGATTCCTACCTCCCATCCAATCACAAACAACACTCCCTTGAAGTCAGAAAGCTAGCCTAAAATCATCAACTAAGGTTGAATCAGAAGGAGAGAGCCCTCTCTGATTACAGGTGGGCTAGAACCTATAATCCAAAGATTGGTTTGTGGTTACCTCGGTCGTATCCCTATTTAGGAGCACTAGGGACAACCTGAGCGATAACACATTCATTTTGATGGTTATAACACCATTGGTCTATCACATCATCCATCACCTTTGTTTTAGGTCAACTCTACCAATTCGTCTCAGTGTCGCTGATATGTTGAAGAGAAGTCATCCAATTAAAACTTCATCTGTTGCAATATTGTAAACCTTCATTTTCATGACTGCCATTCCTGAACCTTGTGTTGTCAGTCTATTCTCATCTCCAAAGATCATTTACCTCATTTCGTATCGTATATGTGGGATACATCAAGGCCTTGCTACAATGAGTCTCTTCTTATCGACATCAGCTCATCATCTAAGAAGATGACTTAGAAACACCCTTTCAATGCCTTGGAGCTTGCATACATCAATGGCAAGTTTCTTGCTTCCGGCAATAGGTTAACATCAATGACCTTCGACCGAAAGACTTTGTATGGTGTTCGACATCAAATCATCTATTCACACCATGCGAAATGTATTGTAGTACCTTGAGGGTGATCATTATTATCGGTGATCCCTCTCACGTCTATTAACATCCTACATCATTGGCTGGAAATCAGATGATGTCTCTCCATGTTCGAACTCAGAACATCTATTCACATGGTTAGAATTGTATATTGAGTGAAGATTGAACAATATTGAAGACCCCGAATGTAGTTTCATCCATCTGGGATGTGATATATTCAGGAGTACCAAATCAAATGTACAAAGGCCTTACATAGATAGTCATCCTAATCATGGATCATGAATCTATATCTACGAAAGCATGAGTCTCTATCTATAGATGACTATCTGATTTATGTACATGTAATGAATGTTTATAAGTTGAGCATGGGAATGCCTCCCTCAGCTAATTCATGAAAAAAAATCAAATTATCATGATATATTTTATTGTAATTGATGCAGGTCGCCTTCTGTTTCAAAACATCCTATCGTCATGATAAAGCATTTCACCCGACATAGATATCTATGGCCTCATGCTTTAGGGGGCAACTGTTATAGATCCATTTGGGCATATCAACCCCAACTTACAGGTCGATGTTATTAGTAGTCATTAAGCCCTAATATAGTTTTTACATGCCCTAAAGAAGTTAGTCATCAAAATGCCTTACTCCCAAAGCAGTTCCATCAAATAAAACATCCAAAAAGTGCCCCTAAGGAGATCAACACAGGTAGCCTTCTATCAGGCTACAATGCATTGCAGGAACTACACTGACTGAGAGTTATGCATCACATTTAGTCCCTCTTTAGCCTGCGATGAGCGAACTTGGGAAAATTTCAAGGAGGGTTTGAAGACTCCTTATCCACTGGAAGCCTCTAGAAGTTTCTCAAGTGCCACTTGCCCCTCTGAGTTCGCCCTTGGATGACAAAGAGAATTTGGAAACATCATCCAATCCCCTCTTTCATGGAACTAATTTCTAAAAGGAGAAAGGCATTCATCATCATCATTGATGACACAACCTCCTTCACTCATCTATAAATAGATGACTCATCTAAGAGATCTAGAGGTTGAAAAATACTGAGTTGCAAGGAGATGATGGTGGTATGAGATTAGGAATGAGTGGAAGTATTGTGATATTGTTGGAATGTTATGCTTTTCATGAGGTGAAGAAGGATTGAATTGGAAAGATGACGCTGCATCGAACTCGCATTGGTTGTAATATTCCCTTTTATCAATAAAGCTTTTGAGATTTTTCCCTTATGTTTGTGTTTATGTTAAATGCATTCATATGTATATCATGCTTTCGATTATGTGCTATTTCTAAACAATAGATCATTATGCTTTGACGGGTTTTTGTTTCTGTAAGTTGTGGAGGTACCTCTCAAGCTATTTAAGTACGAGAATGAGTAGAAAAATTGGTCAAGGAAGATAAGGAACCAACGGAAGTGACAAGTAGGTTCTCTGTCATTTATCTTATTTGTTGCTTATAGGAAAAATTAAGATGCTTTGACTGTTATTTCTAGATTAGATATTAGATCTAGAGGGTTAGGTGTTTGTAGAAACACTAAATATTCCCAAAACAAATTTGCGAACATACTGGAAATGTTTCCTTTTTTTAGTAGCTAAGTAGCCTCTGAGAAACATTCCAATACACTGTATTTACTGTCGTTTATTTAATTCAAGTCTAAATTCACTAAAAATTGAATCAAATTTGAGCCAAAAACACCTTCAGAATCACTCACTTTAATCTGTCTCTAACTGATGCCTGCTATGCATTGCACTTCTCGCACAGATACAGTGCTATGCATCGCACTGTCTCTAACTACAGCCTGCGCTGATCCCTTTAGGGTCAACTTCCCATCTAGGAACTGAAGCTTTTTGTCAACTTTCGTCATTCTGAATTTCTTGTTGAATGTAAATGATGTCTCATCTCTGAAAAACAGTGTTTCATCTCCTTAATTCAACCATACTTTGGTTGGATTGAATAATGTTTCTTTAATGTTTTCTTTATCATTATCAGTCTATAGTCAAAGTTAGAATATAGTTGATCGATTGTTTTGTCGATAGAAAAGTGTTGTAAAATCGTCATTTTCTTTGAAAAATGAAGTGTCGTAAAGTCTTCCTTCATAAATAATGGATTGATTTATTGTGCATTTGATTTTTATTTTCATTTAAAGTGTCGAAGATCTTCATTTGTTTAAAATCAAAGTGTCGTACAGTCTTCCTTTCCCTTTAAAAGAAATTGTCACAAATCGTCATTTTTTATAAAAAGAGTTACGAATCATTTGTACGTTAGTTTTTCTTATTGATCATTCACATTAAGAGAAACTAAAAATAAAAGCATGCATTGTGCATATTAGAGTTTGTGAATGCTTGAAAGGAATGGTTTAGGGAATTGCATTAGTTTGTGCTCTTTGTTTCTTGTTCAAAAGGTACATGTATGATCTATCCCTCATAGCTACAGTTTCCATTATTGAAATTAAATGGAAAAATTGCTTCTCATTCTAGTTGCATTCTTAGGAATTTCGAAAAACATCTCGCAGTCAACCCCCAAAGGAAAATTTTAAGCAAGATCAACCTAAAATTTACATCAATTAACCTAATAACACATTGGAACCTAATGAAAACATCTAGAGTTCTAGGCTAGAGACGTGTTCTGGCATCTTTAAACCTAGTGGCTATCATTTTCATTGAGGTTGGGTGATTCCTCCTCTTTGATTCCATAAGTGCTAGTACAGACTTGTGCTCCCTGTACCATCGAGTATATAGTGGGAGACTCCAATAGGTTGAAATCCTTTATCCCTAGGAAGATGAGTCTGCCGCCTTATCGATCACAATGCACTAAACACTGCATTTGGGAAGACTGACTGCCGGACCGTAAATCCTTGGTAATTTCTCTTTCACTTACCACCAAGGTGTGTATTACAGTTTTGTGATTACTTTGGTAAACCCTCTTTTCTAGAATCTCCAGAGTAGTCACTTTTGTTCCTTTTCAACTCCTTAAAAGAAAAGGTTCATCTGAGGACTTGTCCTTTCAGGCTCATTAAACATTGAAGGCGACTCGAGTCATCTTTGTTTTTTCTTGACCCTTTAAAAATGAAAAAGCAAAGTTATGTTCCAGTGTCGTAAAATTTAGTTGACTGCGGATAACATCCTCCACGCTCTCTCCTTAGTTGATCTTAGGTTCAAACATATGGTGAAAAATCCAGAATCCACCAATCAAGGAATTTCTTTTGATGGAAATCCTAGTCCTTTTCCTCCACTTGGAAATATTGGTGCTCCATATATGGCTACATTGTCCCTTCCGGGATTTACCATTGACTTGCCAGTATGGTTGTTTTCAACCTCCTTGGTTCAAAATGTCATGATTTCTCCGCAATTGAGTACACCTCCAACTCGACAAAATCAACCTCTAGTTGATCCTAAAGTTGACCCATTGCCTTCTTCCTTAGTCATTTCTTCCTCCCCTTCTTCCTCTTCGCCTAGTGAAAGTATTGGTACTAGTAACTAGGTGGCTAAGAAGAAGAAGAAAGGGAAGAAGATGAAGAAGAAGAAAAATCAACAGAGGGGAAATAAGGCAACCATTCCTTTGAATGCAACATCTGATGAGAATTCATCCATCAAGCCTCATAAATTTCGATATCCATGGAAACTTTGTGCAGGAGACCATATTCTTCAAAATTTCCCTGATATTCCTCAAATCTTAGAAGAATGGTCTTCCCATTCACATCATCCTGTGTCATCAACTTCTATAGATCATGTTGGTGACACTCTATCAACTAGTGGTAGTAAAGTTCAAGGAAATAAGGGTAAAGTTAAGTTTCCTTGTAGGTTATGTGAAGGGAATCATCCCATTCAACTTTGTCCCTATTTGGATCAAGCCAAAAGAGTGCTGGATAACCGTCCTGCTTCACTACAGTGATTTCCATTTGGTTACAAGAGACTATCCCTTAATCCTTCACTAGTTGATGAATTAACTGACAAAAATCAACCGTTAGTCAAACCCATTCTCTATGAAAGTGAATCTTATGAGTTTATACCCGACCCAAATCAACAGGTTGAGGTAACAGTTGTCCCAATTTCACCACCGAAGAGAGTGAATATGATACCACTCAAGTTCTTTTTGTTTCTTCAGAATCAAAATGAGCTTGGGGATAGTCCTCCTATTCCATCAAGACAGGAGGAAAATCCTCCCACTCTAGTAACTCAAGCGGTTACTTCTCCCATTTCTATGGTAACCCCACCAAGTAGTCTAGTCACTTCCTTTTATTTGAATCTACTAGCAAAATTCCACCTTCCTCCTTATGTGCTTTTCCAGATCATAGTACAAGTTTGTGATATGATTGTATCTAGCACTATTATAGATGAAGGTGCATTAGTGAGTATCCTTTCCTCCACTGCTTGGCAAGCGTTTCATTTTCCATCGCTTGTGCCTATTACACAGAATCTATTGGGTTTTAACAAAGGAATAAATCAACCATTAGGGATCCTCCCTTAGTTACCTATTACTTTGGGAGGAAAAATCATTTATATAGATGTGATGGTAGTCCCAGGCCCTTTAGATTGGAATTTACTTCATGGGCATGACTATGTTTATGGCATGGGAGTTATTGTTTCCACATTGTTTCGAGTGATGTGTTTTCCGTATGAAGGCCGAATTGTCACCGTTGACCAGCTTTCATTTCCTGGTCCAAATATGGCTCCTAGTCAACCATCTTCCCTAAATGGTCCTTTTGTACCAATGATATCCTCCCCACCATGAGTTAATTATGTGGCAACCTGTTCCATACCTACATCAACTGACGATAAATTTAGTGATGTTGTACATCATGTACTGGAGGCATTGAAACCAGATCTCTCCTTCATGACCTCTTATGAGTTTTGATCAAGGAGTTTGAGGATAGTTCCTTGTCTTGTGTCAACCTCATTAAAAGATGAAATAAGGAATATGAGGATAGTTCTTTTACTGTGTCAACCTCATTAAAAAAATGAAATAGCTCCCTTGAGGATAGTTCATTTTCTTGTGTCAACCTCGTTAAAAAATGAAACAAGGTCCATGAGGATAGGTCATTGTCTTGTGTTAATCTCGTTAAAAAATGAAACAAGGGTATTCGAGGGTAGTTCCTTGTCTTGTGTCAACCTTGTTAAAAAATGAAATAAGGAATATGAGGACAGTTCCTTGTCTTGTGTCAACCTCATTAAAAAAATGAAACAAGGAGCATGAGGATAGTTCTTTTACTATGTCAACCTCGTTAAAAAATGAAACAGGTCCATGAGGACAATTCTTTTACTATGTCAACCTCATAAAAAAAATGAAACAGGCCAATGAGCATAGTTCCTCGTCTTGTGTCAAGCTCGTTAAAAAATGAAACAAGGAATCTGAGTAGAGTTCCTTGTCTTGTGTCGAGCTCATTAACAAATGAAATAAAGTCCCCTGGAGAAAATTTCCAAGTTGAGTCTTTGATTAGATCTCGTAAAATCCTAGTTGATTCTTTCACTTGATCTCGTGAAAGAACCTTCATTCCATCCACTTGATAATCACGAGTAGTCTACTTAGGTGAATGTAATGAAGCTTGGGGTGCATGCACCTAATAATAAAGTTAAGATTCACTGTAGATTATGGGAAGGGAGTCACCCCATTCACCTTTGTCTATCTGGACGAAGCCAAAAAGGTGTTGGATAATTGTCCTGCTTCACCGCAACGACTTCCATCTGGTTACCGGAGACCTTCCCTTTCATCATGCTGGGGGCATGTAATCCAATATCAAGCATAGTTTTTCATTTCAAGCTTGTGTAAAAATGAAAATGAATCCAATAATTTTTCGTTTTAAGCTTGTGTAAAAATCAAAATTAATCCAAGCATATTTTTTTCATTTTAAGCTTGTGTAAACATGAATCTAAATCCAAGCATAGATCCCTATGGTTCAACATTATCTAAAAATGAACCCATTTCCATTTTAACCCTTGTGATTTCCATTCTATCAGCCTTTTCTATCAAATGAGCCTTGGTTTTTTCATTGCATCACCGCCATCTCTTTGGCCGATCATACACTTTCACTTGGTTGTTTTACTCTTTTTTGAGGAATAGTTGCAATGAGTGGTCTTATTAGCCAGCCTCCTTACATAAATCAACATGTTTTGAGAAGTTCCCACATAACTGGAACCAGTTGCTACCCTAGGCACTGCTCGTTCCTCAAAATAGAGTCCTCTTTAAACTCTTTTCAGACTTTCTAAATAAGAAAAGATTGCCGAGCGCTTGTCCATTCCAACTCGTTAAAGGATTGGAAACGAAATCTATCATGTATTATTTTACGCTTTTTTCAGACTTCAAAAATCATTTTACAAAAAAGAATTTATAGAGTTTTCTTCTCGTCCCTTTTAAAACTCTCTAAAGGTGAAAAGGATTGAGTTATCTATGTCGTTAAACTCGTCAAAATATCAAATAGCGAAAAACTTGTCCATTTAGACAAGGCTGAGTTTCACTGTCATTAGACTCGTTAAAACATAAAATAGCGATGGGTTTGTGTGAAGGGTGAATTATAGAAAAATCATATGTTATCCTCCTCAAGCTTGATAAAAATAAAGAGGTACTGGTTAGAAATGACTGGGGAAAATGGTAAAAATCGAGAAACATTTATCATAGTGAGTCACTCATGAACATGATACTTCCACTTCGTCTCTGTGACTAGTTGGGCTAGGTCATTCAGTTTGACGGTTATCACACCATTGGTCTATGACATCATCCATCACTTTTGTTTTGGGTCAACTCTACTGATTCATCTTAGTGTCACTGATATGTTCAAGAGAAGTCATCCAGTTAAACCTTCATTCACTGCAATACCGTAAACCTTCAATTTCATGATTGTCGTTCTTGAACCTTGTGTCATCAGTTGATTCTCATCTCCAAAAATCATTTACCTCATTTTGTGTCATAGATATGGGATACATCAAGGCCCTCCTACGATGAGTCGCTTCTTGTCAACATCAGCTCATCATCCAAGAAGATGACATAGAAATACCCTTTCAGTGCCTTGGAGCTTGAATACATCAAAGGCAGGTTTCTCGCTTCCGAAGAAGGTTAACATCAATGACCTTCGACCAAAAGACTTTGTATGATGTTCAACATCAAATCATCTAGACACACAATGGAAAATGTATTGTTGTACCTTGAGGGTCATCATTATTATTGGTGATCCCTCTCGCATTTGTTAACAACTTACATCATTGGTTGGTAATCAGACGATGTCTATCCATGTTCGACCTTAGAACATCTATTCATATGGTTATACTTGTACACTGGCTGAATATTGAACGAGATTGAAGACCCCAGATCTAGTTTCATCCATCCGGGCTACAATATATTCAAGAGTACCAAATCAAATGTACAAAGGCCATACACAGATAGTCATCGTAATCATGGATCATGAATCTATATCTGCAGAAGCATGAGTCTATATCTATAGACAACTATCTGATTTATGTACATGTAATGAAAGTTTATAAGCTGACCATGGGAATGCCTTCTTCAGCTAGTTCATGAGAAAAAATCAAATTATCATGATATGTTGTATTGTAATTGATACAGGTCGCCTTCCGTTTCGAAACTTCCTATCCTCATCATAAAGCATTTCACCCGACATAGATATTTATGACCTCATGCTCTAGGGGGAAACTATTATAGATCCATTTTGGCAAATCAACCATAACTTACATGTCAGTGTTGTTAGGGCTCATCAACCCTTAATACAATTTTTACATGCCCTAAAGAAGTTAGTCATCAAAATGCCTTAGTCCTAAAGAACTTCCATCACAGAAAACATCCAAAAAGTGCCCCTAAGGAGATCAACGTAGGAAGCCTTCTATTAGGCTACAATGCATTGTCGGAACTACACTGGCTGAGTGCTATGCATCACATTTAGTCCCTCTTTAGCCTACAATGAGTGAACTTGGGAAAATTTCAATGAGGGTTTGAAGATTTCTTATCCATTGGAAGCCTCTAGAATTTTCTCAAGTGCCACCTACCTCTCTGAGTTCACCCTTGGATGACAAAGAGAAATGGGAAACATCATCTAATCCCCTCTTTCATGGAACTAATTTCTAAAAATAGAAAGGCATTCATCATAATCATTGATGACACAACCTCCTTCACTCATCTATAAATAGATGACTTGTGTAAGAGATCTAGAGGCTGAAAAATATTGAGTTACAAGGAGATGTTGGTGGTATGAGATTAGGATTGAGTGCAGGTATTGTGATATTGTTGGAATGTTATGATTTTCATTAGGTGAATAAGGATTGAATTGGAAGGATGACGATGGATCGAACTTGCATTGGTTGTAATCTTTCCTCTTATCAATAAAGCTTTCGAGATTTTTCCCTTATGTTTGTGTTTATGTTAAATGCATTCATATGTATATCATGCTTTCGATTCCGTGCTATTCCTAAACAATATATCATTATGCTTTGATGTGTTTTTGATTCTGTAAGTTGTGTAGGTACTTCTTAAGCGATTTAAGTACGAGAAGGAGCAGCAAAATTGGTCAAGGAAGATAAGGAACAAGCAAAAGTTACAAGTAGGTTCTTTGTCCTTTATCTTATCTATTGCTTATAGGAAAAATTAAGATTTCTTTGAATGTTGTTTCTAGATCAACTACTAGATCTAGAGGGTTAGGTGTTTCTAGAAACACTAAATATTCCCGAAACAAGGGTTGACAGTAGATATTGAAGGTACAAGTACGCAGGCATATTTTCAAGTGATAGATATTGTCGATGACAGTAATCCCTATCCCATGGTACTAGGAATAGACTGGGCCATCGATATGAACGGAGTCATAAATATAAAGAAGGACAAAATGATATTTGAAAAAAAGTGACTACATGTAGTAGTACCGATAGATCCAGCCGAAGGAGGGCGATACACTAAACTAGTGCACGATGATGATAGTGATGACAATCTCGATTGTATTTACAAGATAATCGCACAGGAAGATGATTGGGTGAATCTGACCATAGATGAAAGGATTTCGTGGGAGTGTGAAAGCTCTTGCACTTTGAATTCAGACGAAGAGAAAGAATGATGGCAGAATCAGCTACACAAAGTAACAACGCTTAATTACAACATGATGGTTAGATCACTACGCTGCATGACAGCAAAGGTGAGGAAGATACCTACATATGATGGGTTGACAATAGTGGATGCATTTCTAAACAAATTTGAAAGCATAGTACCAAAACAACAGTAGTTCGATGCTCTGAAGTGGGCACTACGTGCAATGCCCACATGATGGTGGGGTACGCATCAGAGAAGTTTTTAGGATTGGCATGGATGAAAAATGATGATGCACCTATGCTTTGGAAAACCCCAGCTTAGGATAAGAGCCAGTCACCAGGGGCGGAAAAACACGCACGCCCACCTTTCCCAATGGGTACGGACATATTTTGTATAGCTCGCACAAGCACACACCACTCCCAAAATAGAGAATCAGAATAAAATGCAGCAACAGGAAAGGTGACACACGATACAAATTATCCACGGAGAAGCATTCAATAGGTTGTGCGAAGTACTAAACAGGGTTCACCAGGTGAGATGCATTGATTGGGACCTGTGCGTACCAGTGGTTTGATGGGTCTATAGGAAAATGTGCAAAACCTTGACCATGAGAATGATTCCAAAGGTGCAAAATACAATAGGGACCGTAATTTCTGAAGAGAATGCAAAGAGGAATCCACAAGTAAGAGTGCCCAGAGATGTGACACCACGTGAAACCAAGGACGAAGAAATCACACTGCTATGCGAAGACGAACACATAAGGCTTTAGGAATCCATTTGGCCAGGGAACCTTAGACTTCACGAACTCGAAAAAGACTAGGTACAACTAAGGAAGAAAAGCATTTTGATGGACGTAGAGGTCAAGAGGCTGGAAAACGAGCTCAAGCAAGCATGTCTCGTCGATAAACCGAGGATGGAAAGACAAGTTGTGGATGATTATACAACTGAATTAGAAGACTATAGCTAAGAATTTATGACTTTGTTGCAATGGCTACGAGCGCATTTCACCAAATGCAGTAACCATGGGAATGCACTACATATGATAGAACGTGTGATGCCAGTTGTCACGAGGCAATTGAGTATTTTCCACAGACTATACTAGAAGTTGAGCTGAAGCCTCGCATAGGTGGTGCGACCACCTGATTAGTCATAGGAAGTACAATCTCAGTGCTCTGAGCAGTTGAAAGAGAGCGTGGGACTACAAAAGAGGCTGTTAGGGAGCTACGCGATAAGGGAAGTGTGCACAGAATCAACATGTCACAAGGTTAGCTCCTGTGCACAGAGGGTTGCGCTGCTGTGTGGGTAGGCTGGGAAGTGACCGTTGGTGTCACTGTTCATAATGAGATGTCTAGTTTTAGGCCAAATGGAGTGGACGACAAACATTAAAGACATTAGTTATGGGAAATATTTTGGAAAATATACCACCAAGAAAGCATTGATGGCCTATAACTGGGGGGAACAGTAAAATTTGAATTCAAAAGGTGTTATAAAACTCCAGGCACTAGCCATGAGATAACACTTGTTCACTTGATATTTGCGTAGTTGATTAGAGCACAAAGTGTTGAGCGCCGAGGGATATCGAACCCCTAAGTTCACAAAAAACCACATACAGTTCAAACGAGATGGCGGGTACCAGGAGAGGTTTGGGATTTGAAGAAGGAATTGTGAGCGAGGCTATGCAGAACTCCATGGTACACAATGTTCTTGAAGGTATTGGGCACCAGAAATCCTGAAATCACCTCGAACGCCAAGACCGAAAAAAGGTAAGTAGGCAACAAGACCAGTCTGCATGTCCCCGAGGAATCCATGGTTCGGTAAGCTCTCAATCGAATAAAAGGGCAAGGTTGTCACCATTGAGATAGATGAGGAGGAGGAGGACCTACAGGCTTTGATTGCTGAGGTAGAGGAAGCAGAGGGCATGGAAGAGGATATCCAACCGGTGCACTCTTCAGCAAAATTGCCTAAGTACGTCCCTCTGTGAAAAGGGAAAACTAAGATATCAAAGGATCTAGATGGCGTAAAGAGTGCTCTCTAGGCCCTCCTCCTCCCTAATGGAATTATGTTTGACGGCTCACACATGGGCCACATGCCCACAATGAAGTTCAAAGATTGGGAACAGTGAGAAGTTCCCACACTTAGAGACGGAGAGCCTCATGAAGCAGAGCATGGAGGCGCGAGTAATAACATTAGAGCCACAAAAATGGATGTGCGGTGTGGAGAAGGCTAGATTGCTTCATGTGCTATGGATACCATACTTTCAGCACATGCCCATCACCATTTTCATCATCAGGTAGCTGCTTTGCCTGGTGCATGATGCGTACTTATGGCTGAAGGAGCCTATTCCCATCATGGCAGCTCTCATCCATAAAATTTCGTGGCTTCCTTGTAAGGGAAAGGACCCACCGATGATAGCAGGAAAAAATGATGATTTGGCTCTCGCAGAATCCATGAAGAAGAAATATAAGCTCGAGAAGAAAAATAGGGGCTACACCATCAGCAATATCAAGGATAAAATGGTCCACGTAGCCACCCAACTCCTGGTTGGCAAGGTAATGAGAAAATGTCACGCCAATGAAGTACCAGCACCAGTGATAGCGTTGGCAGAATAATGTGCGGAGGGAGTCCAATTTAACTGGGTCGAGTTCCTCTATGAAGAATTTTTTATCAACTGCAAGGAATTCTAAGAGCAAGGTAAGACCTTCCACTACGCGTGGTTTCCCATGTCCATCTTGTTGGTTGTATATGAACTATAAGAGGACAATTACTTCCCAGACATTGAGCATGACATACCAGAGGCTGCAAGGTATGCGTTGCTCTATGCTACCAACGACACGAAGTAGATTCATGATACAAAGGTTTTTTGGGTGCTCATAGAGGTGAGAATCTGCATGTGGATCAATAGGAGGCCACACCTGTCCCCCACAGTGCACAACATTCTATAGATTTTCTCATTCTTCAAAGTGGACATGCACAATATCTATACCAGGGCGCGGAAAGATCCGGTGCAGTAGTGGACCAAGCTCCCATTCATTACCACTAATGATGCAATTTTTACAGTGTTAGAGACATGGCCTCCCGAGTGGCGTGCCCCAGATTTAGAAGAATTAGAAAAGGAGGCAACACAAAAAACAAAGGAGGAGGCCAAGCTACGCATCACATAGCTGGCTAAGAAGAGGCATAGTGAAAAAGTGGCAACAAAGGTAAGGGTAGTCCGCGAGGCAACACAGGTAGCCACGTAACAAACAAAGGCCACTGAAGTGGCGGCAGTAATGCAAACAACAGAGGCCACAACAATGCAGGTAGAGGAGGGCCAGGAATTATCTACAGGACAGGAGGCAGAGGACACAAACCCAGGTTCAGAGGTGATTTACCCAAACAAATCTTGGTACTAGTGGCCCTTTCAACAATGGTTCATGAGTGCGGACTGAGGTGTCACTCAAATTAGTATGGGAGGGTGCTACAACTAGGTTTTCGCACCCTGGGGATTTCTGTTGAGCTCTGTTGGTCCGTGGTTTAACCATGCACGTACGTCGTTATGCGAATCTATAAGTCCCTCACAACCTGTGATATTGCCTTCGCATAGCCCTACTCGGGGTGCAATCCATATTATTACCCAATTCCGTTACTATTAACCTATTATTACTTGATTACTTAACTTATCTGTGTAAATCTAGTGATAATTAACATTATATCCAGCATTCATGTAAGTGTGCATGATAAACAAAATAGTATAAATGTATAGAATGCAATATACAAGCAAATGCACTGAAATTGGAATCAACTTCTCTTTACTCTTCTTTGTTCAAGGTTATAGACTCGACATCACCCTCCGCACTCAACTACAGAGGTCGACACACTCAGCTGTGGACTCTACTAGCCCTTTGCACACATAGCTGCAGAGCCTCTTCCTACTACTACAACCCATTGCACTTAGACTCTTACTCTATGCTCCAACCATTTGTATTCGTCTCTCTTTGTCTCTAATTAGCTATCTTTACAACTTAGAGCCTTGCTCTATTTATACAATCCCATGGTCCACGGACCGTGGGTAGGCTGACATGATATTACATTACATTACAACACTTAGAGAAGACAACCTTATGACTCAACCTACACTTCGAGCTCTACGCCAGCAATTCATCGAGTCTTACAATACATTTCACAAAAACTTGGGCATTGAGCCTCAAAACATGTTGTGGGGGGATCCGATTCCCAATAGGACCCCAACACAAACATCATGACTCACCCTTGAGTCACTTTATCGGCGCAATGATCTTGGCACGGAGTCTGTCCAACTGTTCTTGCACGGCTTGAATGTTGGTAGCGCACTAAGCGGCTGCCTACTATACCTGTTGTATTATTTCTTCTGAATCATCTGTGTTTAAATTGTATCCTTACCTTGGTACTGGCATTTGCTATGTGTGTTTATAGTCCCACACCCTTTTTTGACTCCTTGGGTCATGAAGACTGTGCTTCAGCCGGTTAGTTAGATAGCCAGCCCACCCGTGTAGGGCTTCAAGCAATTGTCGTTTACTTTTCCTAGGAAGGGTTCTCCATCTAGTTTGACTAGATGGACCGCACCTCTATCTATGACCTCCTTAATCACATATGGTCCCAGCCAGTGCATTTTACATTTTCCTAGATATTTTTCAAACTTACTATCATATAGTAGCACTAATTCATTTACCTTGAAGATTCACAACTTGATATTGCGGTCATGTCAGGCCTTTCATGCTGCTTTTGTACCTGCTGATGAAATCCAGCAAGAAACCATTCTTCCTTGAGTTCTTCTAATTGCGCAAGCCTTTCTACTAGAGCTTCGCAGTCCATCATGCCTGTGAGTTTTGCTATTCGCAAACCAGGTACAATGTATTCCATGGGCATGACAGCTTCCGTGCCATATTCTAACTGGAAAGGTGTCTGACCCGTCAATTTCTTACACATTTTCCTGTAAGCCCATAATATGGTAGTGTTATCTGAGAATAGTGTCCACTCGGATGATGCTATTCCCACTAAGATGGTGTTATACAGGAAAAGTGTCCACACGGATGCTACTATTCCCACTAAGATGTGTGGGTATCTTAGAAACAAACAATCAAAGTCTACTATTGATTCCTTTTATTAAAATAGATGAGAGGAGAACGAAGAGGGCCAACCTGAGTCTTGCGCTCGATTCTCTCTCCTTCTTGATAGAGTTTTGCTGCTCGCTCTTTGTCTGCTCAGCTTCAAAAGGGAATTGTAGAATCATAGCAACATACTACTATGCAAGAAACAAGGATATAAATTCACAAATAATGTAGGATCATATGTACATTAACCATATACAAGCACATATAAGAAAATACACCAGGATATGGAAGGAAACAAGAATAGCTTTATTAAGATAAAAGTAGCAAGAGGATTACAACCATGAGTAGCTCTGACCCAACATCATCCTCCAGCTAAGAAGCCATTCTTTCACCTCAAGCAAAGCAAAATCACCCAACACTATGAATGTACACAAGAATACTGACAACACTTCTCTATAGATTACAAAATTCCAGCCTCTGGATCTCTGTGATGAGGGATCCATATATAGATGATTACAGAGAGGTGAGTCATCTTTTGGGATCTTTATTAGTGTCTTATCTCTGATAGTTCCCGCTTCCACTTGGAGAATGAAGATCTCTTACTCATTCCTCGCCGAAAAAATGGAGTTGCAAGAGTCAGAGGGGAAGCTTCTGGAAGATTCCATGGTCTTCCACCTCGCATTTTGGTCTCTGCCATTTGTCCATTCCCAACCATCGCACCCTACAGGAGAGAAAAATAGTATGCATCACACCCTATACATTAGGAAGGTGATATGTGTCGCACCCCCTGCATGGAGCTTTCAGTATGGTCTAGTTTTGACCATTTATGAGCAGTTTTTAGTGGAGAACTTCTGGGAGATGATGTAATTAGTTGACCTTGTTCCTTTAGGCAATGAAGAAACCCTTTTAGGGACTTAACAACCCTCATTTTATGGACATTTGTGATTGGGGTTGAAGTGCCCAAAAATGTCTATAACAGTTGCCCCCTAAAGCATGAGGTCGTTAATCATTTTTGATGTCGGGTGAAATGCTTTACTATGAGAATCTGAAGTTTTTCTGAGTTGGGAGGTGACCTGTAATAAGATACAATACAATACATTATATGACAACATATTTTTTCATGATCTAGCTGAGGCGGGCATTCCCATGCTCAGCTTTTTAAACTCATTTTCATGTACATAGGACAGACATGCGTCTGTGTGACAGGTTGATGATATGGACACATCATCCTTTGATTTGGATGATCATCTGTTCGATAATGATGTACACTGGATGTTTTTATATTCCTGAATATATCGCAGCCCAGATGGATGAAACTAGATCAGGGGTCTTCGAACTTGGCCAATCTTCACTCGGAGTACAAGTCGATCCATGTGAAAAATGTTTTTGGAATCGAACATGGAAAGACATCACCTGGTTACTAGCTAATGATGTAAGCTATTAACAGGCACGAGAGGAATCACCAATAATGAAAATGACCCTCAAGGTACTACAGCACAATCCACATGGTGTGAAAAAGGGACTTGGTGTCGAACACCATGAAAAATCTCTCGGTCGAAGGTCATTGATGTAAACCTGTCGCCGAAAGTGAGAAACTTGCCATTGAGGCATGCAATCTTCAAAGTACTGAAAGGGTTGTCCCTAAGTCAACTTCTTGGATAATGAGATGATGTCGACAAGAAGCGACACGTCATAGGAGGGCCTTGATGAATCCCACATCAACGACACGAAACGAAGAAAATGATCTTGGAGGTGAAAACAAACTGACTATATGAGGGTTCAGGGTGGCGGTCATGAAGGAATGAAGCATGAATGAATTGCAGTGGGTGAGAGTCAGGTGAATTGTCTTAATGACTTCTCTTGAACATATCGGCGACACTGATGATGGATTGGTAGCGTTAATCCCAGAGATGGATGGTGTGATGGACCAATGGTGAGGACCAGTGAATGAACAACCCAACCCGACACAGATGCGGAAGGAAAGTGTCATGTTCAAGAGCGACTTGCTACCAATAAAGTTTCTTCTTGTTTTCTTCCCAATTTTCCCCAGTGATTGCTAACCAGTACCTCTTTATTTCTGTCAAGCTTGAGGAGGATAACATATGCTTGTTCTATAATCCGCCCTTCGGGCGAACCTTTCGCTATATTTTAGCGAGCCTAGCGACAGTGAGACTCGTTCTCGTCCTGTTGAATGAGTTTGTTGCTATTTAGTTTAACGAGTTTAACGACAAAGATAACTCGGTCTCTTTCAATTTTAGAGAGTCTGAAAGAAACACAAAGAAGACTTCAAAGATTCTTTTTCGTTGTATAATCCATTAAGTCTAAAAAAGCGTAAAATAATACAAAAGGGATAAATTTTCAATAGTTTTAACGAGCCGAAGAAGACAAGTGCTCGATATTTTTGTGTAATAATCCCTCAGGTCCAAAAAGATTAAAATCTAGAGGAGGGATAGCACTTTCGATGCCTTTTAACGAGCCGGAGAGGCCAATCGCTCGGCAATCTTTTCATATTTTACGAGTCAGGTGAAAAGAGCTTAAAGAAGACTCCTCTTTGAAGAATGAGTGATGATTTCAGGTAGCAGCTGATTCCAGATAAGGTTTGGAATTTTCCAATCACGGCAGTGTTACAAGGATGGCTAGCATAATCACTCTTTGCAGATGTTCCTCGAAGGGTTAAACAATCATATGGGGGTGAATGATCGGCTAAAAACAGAGTGGAGATGATGGTGAGAACACGACCAAGGCTCAAAAGCTGGCGATAAGACATTCACAATGGTTATTTACCCGTTCATTTTGAGAAACACCTGCTCATGACTTATGTTTATTTTTTAACGAGCATGAACTATGCGCTAAAACTTCTCGTGGAGAGTTTATTTTTTAACGAGCTTGAACTCTGCGACAACATTGCTCACCATGATGGTCATTGATTTTTCGATTTACCCTTAACAATTTGTTCTTTCAAAGATAGTACTACCTGTTCATCTACTTCATCAAACTGATTAGAACTAAAAACATATGTATGATAAATGAGTCAAAAGACATATTTGACTTGAATTATGTGCATAGTAAATTAAAAGTGACTCTTTACCTCTCATTTTACCATTTCATTTGAATTTGGTTTGTTGGAGCTCTGGAGGTGCTTTCCCCCCCTGATTTTCACCAGCGGATTCCTAGAGATTCCGTGGACGATTCTCGATGTTGTTCAGACCAGGTAGGAGCTAAACTTGTGCTCTTTCATTTCATGCCTTTCATTTTGGATTTTGAGCTCATTTCCCTATTCTACTGAGCCTCTAGGGTTTGAAGAACTCGCCCTAGGATCATCGCACCCTTCCTTAGTCGAAATGTGCGATGCATACTGATGTCTCCACTGATTAGTAAGTATGCATCGCTCCTAGAACACTTGCTGGGGTGCGATGGGCACAGGGAGGAAAATTTTTGCATAGCTTCCTCATGAAAGTTTTTCCTGTTTTCACCAAATGAAGATCCTGACCCTTCCCTTGTTTGTTTTTCAGAGATTCATCGGAGGAAAATGGTTGTCACATGGTGAGAACGTGAGCATGACGAAGAGGACGATGTTGCTTTACATGATCCGGGCACAATAGCTACATTACGGAATTGTGGCTTGTTGAAGTTTTTTCGTATCTCGAGCATGAGGCAACAAATTAGTTTGTTGCAGTATTTCATCAATGCTTGGGATCCTATCAACCAAGTATTCCAGACTAGGGGCAAATCGGTCCCCTTGACAGTGGTGGACATCTATTTTTTGACCGGCTTGTCGAGGCATGACGCCCCTCTCCCTTTATCAGGTTCCACCCGTGGGGGTGAGTCTGTAAGGGAGTACATTCGTCGGCATTGCAGAGAGGGATCTCAGCCAAGTGCAGATGGCAAGATCAACATCTGATACGTCGATGACCGGCCCTTGCAGACCATCCTGTTTACTGTTGCTAGACTAGCTGGTAGTTCTGCTCTCCATATAGCCAACAGATCTTATATGCAGTATGCTCTGGAATGCCTTGAACCAAAGGTATTCCATTGGTGTGATGCAGTGCTTTCTATGATGAAGGAACAATTTACCAAGGTGAAGAGAAGAAGATCTAAGAACTTTGGTTATGGTTCCATTTTGACCGCTTTTTCCTTGGAGCGAATCCCACTGATGCAGCCACAATACATATCACTTGGCCTACCTCCATCGAAAGAACCACGGATGCAGAGATGGGTTGATCTCATGTCTTGGCATGCTAGCCAGCCCCATATTTCATTCTCTGAGACCTTCTTTGAGTGGTTTGACCGTCAGGAGATGGTCTATGCCAGGTTCCCATATTCTGGTATGGATTTTGTCGGTGATCCGGATTTGGTGCTGCTGGTTGGAGAGCAGTGGGGTGTCATGGGTAATTTTCTTCTGACCATATCTCTGTTCATTTTTGTTTATAATGTTCTTATATTCTTCTAATAAAGACTAATCAAAACTTATGTGTTCATACAGATGTTGGCCCAGTTCGACTAGCAGTGCGCCGTAGAGACCCAGTAGCCGCTCCAACAGGGGAAGCGGTTGGGAGGGCTATCCTTCGCGACCTTGATGTGGCCGAGACTCTTTCGGCACTACAGGACCAGGATGAGGGTCTTACCCTTGGCATCCCGAACATGATGACTGATGAGCTGCCTTTGTGGTTGCAGCGTGATACTACTGGAGTGCCGAGTCGATGGACTAGGCTCTTACGCATGATTGCGCAGGCGGTGACCTGTTATCATCAGCACCATTAGGCTAGGGTGCCCCCTATAATTTTTGAGTTTTGGGTCATTTGACCAATTTTGTCTTGGTTACAGAAAATTATGTACAGACCATAAACAATTTATGGAATATATTTTTGATTTTCAGAGCTTTATTTTGGTTCAGTTACATGATCCTGCTGCATATATTGATGTGATGCTTCTTTTTATAAATGTCGCAAATGTCTATCTAGCACATAATTTTCCAATGAGTCTGTTAATGTGTTTAAGCTTTTGGAAATATGCTGATATTGGATGAAATCAAACCGTCTTTCCAAAATTTTGACCCTTAGGAACATGCGATAGATAGCTGGATTTCGTACAGCATAGATGTCGGTGAGTTGTAGAATGACGAGCTGTGAGTCTAGCCTGAAGATAAGTCGGCATATACCATGTGCAATGGCATCAGAAAGGAGTTTTATTAATGCACTGTACTCAGCGATATTTTTCGTGGATTGACCAATACATACTCCTCTGAAACTTACTAACTCACCGTTGGGACTGAAAATGGCCCATGCCGCAGAAGACAGATTTCGTGAGCTACGATTTTCTCCATCGGCATATCCAATGAATGATTCCAGTAGGTTCGACATCTGCAATGAATGCAAAAAGTGGATTACTTAACCAAATTAAATTCTCTTGGCGAAAAAAAAAATGTAATTAAAGCACGAGGACTACTATGCGCGATCAAGCATAGTAGTGTTTGAGGTACAACCTGTTGCGAGGTTGCGCTAGTGGAATCCCATCGTAGTCCATCAACTCATAGGCCCCTTTTTCTAATACTCATTTAACAATATAGGGACCCATCCATAACGATTCAAATTTTCCTGCTCCCAATTTATCGGATTCATGGTCATAAAGTAATACCAGGTCACCCTCTGAGAAGACGCGAGGTTTGACATTCTTGTTGAACTGTGCCTTGACTTGTTTCTTATGAGCCTCGTTAGTCGAAGCTCCATCACGACGGGTTTCATCCAAATGGATTAATTCCAAGAAATGAGCCTCTTCTTCTGAGGTTCCAGGGAGAATATCGACTGCGAGTTTGAGGGATGAGATTTCACATTGGACCGGTAAGATTTCTTCGAGACTGTACACCAACTGAAAAGGTGTGAATCCAGTTGCATTTCTTACTGATGTCCGGTATGCCCACAAGGATGAGTACAGGATTAGGTGCCAATCCCTTTTATGGGCTCTGATCATCCTTTGCAGCATGCACTTTAGGACTTTGTTGATTGCTTCAACTTGTCCATTAGCTTGCGGATAGTATGGAGTAGAGCTGTCGTGGGACAGTCCTAATTTGGCAGCCAACTCAATCATCATGTGATTGCGAAAATGCGATCCATGATCTGTGACTATGGCCTGTGGAACGTCGAATCTGGAGACTACGTGATTAAAAGAGAAAAGGGCAGCCATTTCGCCGCTGTTGTTTAATGTAGGCATCGCCTCAGCCCATTTGGTAAAATAGTCCACCGCGACTATTATGTACCCATGCCCCCTGGTCGAGGTGGGGTTACATGTCATGAAATCTATGGCCCATTTTGCGAATGGCCCAACAACTACTACTGGCTGCAACGGTGTGGGTGGTTTCTGGTTTTGCTATCGAAAATTTGGCAAGCATGACAACTTCTAACTACGGTTATGCAATCTTTGAACATTGTTGGCTAGAAGTGTCCTACTTGCAAAAATTTTTGCGCCGTAGCATAACCAAATTGATGCCCCCCACATGCGCCTGAATGGCAGTCATTTAGGACTTTCTCGGTCTCCTCAAGGGTGAGGCACCTCCACAGAATGGTATCGATACCACGACGGTAAAGAGTATCACCGATGATCATGTAGTCCTTTGCTTGGTATCGAATACATCGTTGTTCGGAGGGTGAGGTATTAGACCTGTATGTTTGCGTCTGGAGATAAATGATTATATCTCCGCACCACAAATCGCTTGAAGATATCAGAAATAGATTTTCATCCATGATTTCTTCTTCAAGTGTTGCATCGTTGGACGACGATGGGAGATCGCATAGTAACTCCGCTAATACCAAGGCTTTCTTTGATTTCGATCTTTCAAATTCGAAATCAAACTCTTGGAGAATCGCTATCCATTTTGAATACTTGCCCCCCAGCAACTGTCGCGATAATATATAAGTCATGCGGTTGCAATCTGACAAAATGGTAGTTTTCCTAAAGAGGACGTAGTGTCGAAATCTCTGTATTTCTTGAACAGCTACGAGGGCTAGATTTTCAATGTATGAGTATTTCATTTCCGTATCATTTAAGTTTCGGCTTAAATAATATATAGGATGTTCAATTCCCTTGTCTTCTTGAACTAAGACCATTGCTATGGTCGTATCTGTTGCAGCCAGATACAGGTTAAAGTATTTTTGATAATCAGGAGCATACATTAATGACGCTTGTATTAGAGATTTCTTTAAACCGTTAAAGGAGGCTTGCGTGACCTGGTCCCAAACGAAGGGTACATCCTTTTTCAACAGACGGGTATAACCTTTAGCTAGTTTAGCGTAATGTGGAATGAACCTCCTGAGGAAATTTTCTTTCCCTTGGAGTTTCTGAATCTTAAGCAGGCTTGAAGGTTGAGGAAAATCTATGATTGCCTGAACCTTACAAGGGTCGAGACGAATCCCATCCTTTCAGACAACGAAGCCAAGTAAATGACCAGAACTGACACAAAACACACATTTGTGTTGATTGAGTCTTATCTTGTAGTGTTGGCAATGTAGAAATATTGCTCTAAAATGGCGCGGATGATCGGTCCGCTTTCGCGAATGAGCTAGGAGATCGTCGAGGTAAGGTTGAACGATGTTTTTGATGTCGTGGAAAGCATAGTCATTGCTCTCTGAAAAGTCACGCCTACGTTCTTCAAACCAAAGGGTAGCTTGCGATATGCGAATGTGCCTCACAGACAAATGAATGTCGTCTTTGACTGGTCCTGTGGGCGGATATTTATTTGGTTATACCCGAAAAATCCATCCATGAATGAAAAGATTTCGCAGCCGGCGCATTCATCAATAATCTGGTCGATAAAGGGTGTAGGGTAGTTGTCTTTTGGACAAGCTTGATTTACATCCATGTAATCAACGCACACCCTAATCGTTCCTTGTTTTTCATAACAAGAACAATATTCGATACCCAATCGGTTAGAGGAACAGGGTAAATGAAACCAGCATGGAGGAGTTTTCCGACTTCCGCCTTAATGGCAACGACTTTCTTGGGGTTCACCTGCCTTAGTCGTTGTTGTACCGATTTGACATATGGATACATATTAATCTTGTGTTCAACTATGCTCAAGTCGATACCTGGCATTTCATCGTCTGACCAAGCAAAGACATATCTAAACTCGCAAAAGAGAGTGTTATATATTTCCAGTTCGGAAGAAGAACAAGATTTGCCAACATGAATGTTCTCTACAACATCTATTTTGGTCGAGATGTTTATGGCAATAGTCTCTTCGATATTGGATAGGTTTCTTTCGGAATCCACTGTGTTTATAGTATTCGTCAGAAAGTCAAATACTAAAGGTTGTTGTAGGTTGCCGGAATTATCTTCTTTACAAGTTGGAAGATGGGAATGATGGTGGTGATCTTCCCATGGTGCCCCATCGATCATCATCGATTGAATGATTCCTTCATCTGTAAGGTGTACTTGTGACCAAGGATCTGAAGGGGTGCCATATTCCTTAGACCTATCTATCCAAACGCTTGATGAGCGTTGATGCTGGTTTGCCTCCCATGCTGAGAACATTGATTGCTATAATATTTCCAGCGGGGTTAGAGGCAAAACTTGTGAATGATCCATTTTAACATCGTTTTCTGATATCTTTTGAATGGAAGATATCATATTGCAGGTTCCTACATTAGCCACTTCCGCCAAATGGGTAGGAGGCGGTAGGGTAAAGGTTCCCATTAACGTAGGGTCTTTTAGTAGGCCTACTCCGATATTATCGAGAATGCTAGGGCTTCCGTGGATCATTGGAATGCTTCCCGTAACTTGCGAACTGTTGGGGAGAAAAGTTTGTTGGTCGATGATTGTAATTCCTCCTTGGGAAGGAAATGCAATTTTCCTAAAGTAGGTTGACACAACAGCCACCATGGCATATATCCAGGGTCTTCCCAGTAGGATGTTGCAGTCAAGATTTCCGTCGATGACTTCAACATCGATTTCTACTGTTTTGCCCCCCAATTCGACTTGTAAGTTACTTAGTATCCCATACGGGGTGTACGTTCATCCATCAAAGGCTTTTAACGTTGTTGACGATCATGAAAAAGAGGGAGACCCCAGAGTTTTCCAGCAACTCATCGACATTATACATGTGGATGCCCCCTCATCAATAATTGTTTTATGAACAGTTTTGTTGAGGGCTTTCACTTGAATGAGGAAAGCTAGTTGAGTTGGTAACTGAGGGTCGTATCCTTTATGATTAAAAGATACAAGATTGGAATCCGTTGGGTCAATCCCACCTATTGCTGACAATAAAGCCTGCTTTTGGGAGGGGAAATTTTTCAACACTTTAAGAGTCGACATCGTGGATGGTGATTGGGCTAAATCCTCCACTATATTATAGTGTTCTGTTGCTCAGGCACGTGGATTAAACGTCGATTTGTGTACTACTCGCTTTGGCGGTTTTATTTTTAATTCAGGAATGATGGGTGGCACGACTTCTGTTGAAGTCGTTGTTGAACTACTAGGTTGTTAATTGTCCTTGTTGTTCAACATCTGTGGATTCCCGTAATCTTTACTCCTTGTCATTATAAGAGTGTCATTCAGTTGCTTCGAGACTGAAAACATTAGCACTTGGGACGGGGAAGCATTTTCGTTAGCAACCATATTCGTTCCTGGGTTCAGAAATAGATCAGTCAATACAACCGAGGTTTTTGAACTTTTGAAAGATTTTCTAAGTTCTTCTTTAAATGGACAGTCCCGTGTCCAATGATCCTCGTCACATATATGACATGGAGTTTTGGGTTTCACATTCCCATAAGAGTTTGCAGAAGGTTTCCTAGGAGATGAGTCTCCCTGGTTTTTCTTCTTCCCTTGTTTTTTCTTCTTGCCTCCTGGTTGCTTGGTTTCTTTGCCTTTGTCTATTGACACAACATTTACTTCCAAGGCTAGAATTTCTGCATTTGCATCTTGACTCGGAACCGTGCAAGTCTTTTTGGATGTGGCCTTTGCGGTTTTAGTGCTTGTCGTGCCTATCACACCATCGCCGCCATGAGAGTCCTTGTTTGATTTAGGAGGCAGAAGGATAGAGAATTCTGGTCTAGGAGCGTCAGGGATTTTATCGTAGAGCGTGCCAGACTGAGTATAGATCAAATCTAGATATTGTTCACGAGAAATGACTTGCTCTTCAGTGATGAATCCCACCTTTGCCACATCTTCTGTAATAGCGGGTAACAGTGACTTAATAAACCATTCAGCCAATAGCTGATTAGGAACATATGTTTTTACCATTCTGCTATGACGCCACCACTCATGAATATGATTGCATATGTGAGTGGCTGTTGTTTGTTTGAAATTGGTAAGCAGCTCGGTTCCTGTTTTGTACCTGATAGGTAATTGAAAATGGGTTAAAAAGGTTATGGCTAGGGTACTGATGTTATCAAATGAAGCTCTAGGTAGTTCGATATACCACTTTGTTGCCGGACCAGTTAACGTGCACTGAAAGAGGCAAAGCCGAATCGAATCATCATTGAGAGTGTTTGACGAACACCATAGCTGAAAGGTCATCACATGATTCAATGGGTCTTCACCCAGATTTCCATTGAATTTAGGAATATCCGACAGAAGTTTATGTGGGATCGCCGGCCACCAAGGGGCGTAGGCAATTGGATCGTTCGTTAGTCGACTTAGATCTGGTAACTCTAGAGTTGCCACGAAGGGCAACTGTTGATTTAGGCTTGGTTGAGCATACCTAGGATAAGATGGAATTGTTTGAGCAGTCGGTCTTTTCGTACCAGCATAATGCATTTGATGTTGGTAACTTTGGTAGGGTTGATGGGCATAACCATTATGATATCGTTGATACGGCTGCCTCTTACTCGCAAAGACTTGTTGCTCATATCCTTGGTAAGCTTGCTGGAATTTTGGTTGTTGGTATTGCACCAGCCATGGTTGTGAAGCCATGGACTGTTGTCCAACACTGACTATTTGACCAAGATTGGGGTTGGGGTTCCCCATTTGAACCTGTGCCATTCCACTAGTGGGTGATTGTGGTTGTGTCGGAGGTACAAGAGATTGTTGTATCGCTACCTGTGAAACTTGAGGTTGGCATACAATTGGTGACGCTTGTACTTGCGATACAGCTACAATAGTCGACGTAGTGGGAATGTTTTTCATAGGTGAACTTTGTTGTATTGAGCATACAACTCTTGGTTGTTGAGACAGGACTAGTACCCAACCGCTAGTCGTAATTCCAGCAAAACCCAAATTTTGTTGCGAACTCACGCATGGTTGTCCTTCTGGGGAAGACAATGAAAGGGTATATGGCCCTACATACGACTGTAATCTAGTGCTCAAAGGAATAATTTGCCTTTGGGGACCAGTTTGCCCAAATTGACCTTGTGATGGATCAATTTGTCAAGACTCAACGTAACAGATTCCAGATATAATTCTAGACAAACAAACGGGAACAGTCCATACTGTCGAAATAGTCCTAAGATGGACTCCATCAAGTGATTGAAAACTGGTTGGGACAGATGACACGCCGACAAACATTGTTGGAATAGCAGAAGGGGCTTCCATTGTTGCTGTGTCGAGTGACACAATCCTTGATGTTGATGGTTGTTCAGACATGTTAAGTCTATCCAAAATATTCCTCAGTGATTATTCAGGAACTTATGAGGGTGGGTGAATATTTTCTAATGAAGAAGGATATAGGGCGATCTCAGCTCCAAGTTGCATTGGAGTGCTAGACGGAGGATCTTCCACAATCTCTTCTATGGCAATCAATCCTGGGGGAAGAGGTAGACCGTCAGGTCCGTAAAATATTTCTGGTGCCGAAGAAGATGTAAGTCCTGTAGCAACAGACGGTTGGGGAGTAACACCTTCTGAATTGGTTGTAGATAGAACCGGTTCAGGAATAGAAGCATTAACCGTCGCACTAGGATCAGTTGTAATGTCCTGTTGCTGTTGCGGAATTTCTTCCGTAGAGGCAGGGATTCCACAAATGTTTGGAGTAACCGGAGTCTCTGAGGATGTTGGAGTGCTTGCTCCAACCAACCTAGGGGACTTTGACCTGGTTAAACGAGTTCACTTCATCTGGAATGGCTTCACTTCCGGAGTCAACGATGGTTGACTCGTAAGTCTCCACGAACGACGGGGTTTTGATTGACTTTCTTCCACGATTGTGGATTACTTGATCAGCTCAAAATAAAAAGGGGAAAATGTTTTTTGAATTAAATCAATTTTAGACGCTTTGACACAACTTGTTTTTTCAATTTTAAAGAGTCGAGAAAAAACAAAAGATGACTCTAGTCACCTTCAATTTTTATTAAGCTTGAAGTGACAAGCGCTCAGATGACCTTTTCCATTAAGGAGTCTGAAAAGGAGGAAAATGGACTTCTCTGGAGATCTAGACAGAGAGGATTACCAAACAAATCGTAAAACTACAAAATACTTTTTATGGTACGACAGTCAGTCTTCCCGAATGCTGTGTTCGGTGCATTACGATCGATAGGGCGGCAGACATGGCTTCCTAAGGATAAATGATGCAGCTTATAGTGGTCTCCCAATATATACGCAACCGTACGTGGGAGCACAAGTATGTATTGGCACTTATCATCTCAGAGTGGAGGAATCACCCAACCAGCACTAAAAGCAATAGTTACCAGGCTTTACGACGCCGGAATACGTCTCTAGCCTATACCTCTAGATGTTGCATTAAGTTCTAAAGCATTGTTAGATTCATTGAGATTTATTTTAAGTTGATCTTGCTTAGCAGTTTGCCTTTCAGGTCCACCACGTGATATATGTATAATTCCTAAATGTAGTCTAAGATGATAAATAGATGTTTTATCTTCTTTCAGGAATGAAAATCCTAGCTACTAAGGGGAAGAAAGTCAAGCATCTTTTCTTCACAGAGCACAGAGCACACGCTAATATGCACAGTCCTAAATCAAGCCAAGCATGCAAGATGCAAATGAACATGCATGTATTGGTTTTCAGTTCCCTTAATGTATAAATGACACTAAGAAAACTATGTGAAAAATTGAAATACTTTTAAACCGACTGTACTCAACAAAATTCTTTTTCAAAATGAAGTGAAAACAAGAGAGACACTTTGCGATTTTGAAATGGAAATTGCTTTTCGACACTTTAAAACTAGTAAATCAATTCTTATGCAATGATAACTGTATAATAAACTATCTAAAACAATGTGATTGCTTTCTAAAACTAAAAATGACAACTATGACACTTTCAGATCTAGAGATGACAGTTTGACTATGTTATTTTTTGCAAAAGAGAACTAAAACGATGCACAATACATAAAAAACGTTTACAGTTCTTTGCACTAAGGAGGTGAAATAATACAATAGAAGGGAGTATTCATAGAAGCACACTGATTACAGACAGCAAAAACTCTTGAATAAGACTGAAAACAGTGGGAAAAATCCACAGTCGGAGGGAAAAATTAGTCCTCCTTGACCATCGCACCTGTTACATAGTAAACTCAGTATGCAGCGCAGTTACTTCATTCTAGAAGTGCGATGCATACAGGCTGCCTTGAAGGCAGGGTGCGATGGTTACAGTGCAAGACTCTGAACGAGACTTCACTCATAGTTTGCAATTTAGTTCAGGTGTTTAAGCTGAATAAGTACAGATCAATGTATGTAAAAACATAGGGGTGATTTAAGAGGTTACTAAAGCCACTACTTAGGGAAATTAGATCGCTTGCAGATCTATTTTTTAATTTATAAACAAAATCCCAGAGATTCATTGAAGCAGCATTGATCTACTTTGCATTTGTATGACGAATACAGTTCGAAGGCTAGCTGGCTTGACTTCAAGCTCCATCTGTATGTTTATAAAAGAAACAAGGATAGATAGGCTAACAAGTAATCTAGTCGCTCCCGAGTGGAGACTCCATTTTGTTATATGGGAATAGTGTCCACACGGATGCTGCTATTCCCACTAAGATGTGTGGCTATCTTAGAAACAAACAATCAAAGTCTACTTTTGATGCCTTTTATGAAAATAGATGAGAGGAGAACCAACAGGGCCAACCTGAGTCTTGCGCTCAATTCCCTCTCCTTCTTGAGAGAGTTTTGTTGCTCACTCTTTGTCTGCTCAGCTTCAAAAGAGACCTCTAGAATCATAGCAACATACTACTATGCAGGAAACAAGGATCTAAATTCACAAATAATGTAGGATCAGATGTACATTAACCATATACAGGCACATATAAACAAATACACCAGGATATGGAAGGAAACAAGGATAGATTTATTCAGATAAAAGTAGCAAGAGGATTACAACCATGAGCAGCTCTGACCCAACATCATCCTCCAGCTAAGAAGCCCTTCTTTCACCTCAAGAAAAGCAAAATCACCTAACACTGTGAATGTACACAAGAATACTAACAGCACTTCTCTATAGATTACAAAATTCCAGCCTCTAGATCTCTGTGATGAGGGATCCATATATAGATGATTACAGAGAGGTGAGTCATCTTTTGGGATCTTGATTAGTGTCTTCTCTCTGATAGTTCCTGCTTCCACTTGGAGAATGATGATCTCTTACTCATCCCTGGTCGAAAATGGAGTGGCAAGTGTCAGAGGGGAAGCTTCTGGAAGATTGCATGATCTTCCACCTCGAATTTTGGTCCCTGCCATTTGTCCATTCCCAACGATCGCACCCTATAGAGGAGCAAATCAGTATGCATCGCACCTTGTACACTGGGAAGGTGATATGCATCACACCCCCTGCATTGATCTTTCAGTATGGTCCAGTTTTGACCATCTATGAGCAGTTTTCAGTGGAGAACTTCTGGGAGATGATGTAATCAGTTGACCTTGTTCCTTTAGGTAGTGAAGCAACACTTTTAGGGACTTAGGAGCTCTCAGTTTATGGACATTTATGATTGGGGTTGAAGTGCCCAAAAATGTCTATAACAGTTTCCCCCTAACGCATGAGGTCATTAATCTTTCTGATGTTGGGTGAAATGCTTTACCATGAGGATCTGAAGTTTTTCCAAGCTAGGAGGCGACTTGTAATAAGATACAATACAATATATTATTTTGACAACATTTTTTCATGATCTGGCTGAGGCGGGCATTCCCATGCTTAGATTTATAAATTCATTTTCATGTACATAGGACAGACGATCGTCTGTGTGATAGACTGATGATATGGACACATCATCCTTTGATTTGGATGATCATCTATTCGGGAATGATGTACACTGGCTGTTTTTATATTCCTAAATATATTGTAGCCCAGATGGATGAAACTAGATCCGGGGTCTTCAAAACTCGTTCAATCTTCACTCGGAGTACAAGTCGATCCATGTGAAAAATGTTCTGGAGTCGAACATGGA
>APFE031464420.1:0-11800 GCA_000404065.3 Pinus taeda | reverse complement strand
TATATATATATATATATATAACAGAGAATTCCCCATTGACCCAGCTGATTTGTATTATTATTATTAATTTAAAATTGGTATAAACAAGTGATAAGAAAGAGCAGCTCACAGAGTTTGAAAACGTATATTATATATTAATTTGAAAATTTAACAAGGATGCATTGCATTCCGCATACTTGCCGTATAAATATAGCTCCCTGGTTTCGTAAGTCAATATTGAATACCTTTACTCACCCAAAACCACTTAAAAAAAAGCTTATAAAAATATTGAATACCTCTATTCGTTTACCCAAAACCACTTAAAAAAGCTTAGGGAAAATATTTGTTTGATACAAACTTCCTATTCGTCCCTATGAGTTCCGGGCTATTTATTTCCTGCCATGCCATGCCATTCTTTAGTGGATTCTTCATCATATTGTTGTTAATGATGTAAATAACATGTCATTGAAACTTTCCATCACCGCCTTATATACTCAGGTATATCTTATGTAATATGTGCACAGAATGAAATGCACACCGGGCTGCGAGAAAGTGGAGGAATAGACCAATCTTGTCAGTGGAGACCGTACCGAATTTGAATAGGGAATTATTCACCATATCGAACCGAATCGGCGAATTTGCGAATTTTTTTCCATTACGGTTGAACTTGGTAACTATGGTAACTATGATGTAAACTCTTTTGAAGCACCTTTGGTAGAAATCTGTGTCGCACCTTTCTGCTGATTCGGATTCATAGCCAGAGGATAGATTCATGTTTCCAATGCGTGTATATATAGAAGATAACTATGACTAACTGCACAAGGCTTGATTTAAACAGAATCCCAGAGAAATAAAAAAGGATTATGTCCACATTTAAAACTACTGTTTTTTATATCAGCAACATGATATATTAACCACCAGTGGCTTGAAATCTTATGTTCAACGATACCGCGCCCCAATTTCTGCGTGTGCCGCTGATAAGGAATTCGGCAAACAACGTAGGTCTTGTTGATCAGAAAAATCTAAATGATAATAGTATCTTCAATTCATTAGTAAAGCTGATACAGACATCGAAACGGTATTAGTGACGAGGTGGTTTAAAAAAACCCACTTATCAAATAAATTTGGCCTTTACCAAAGAAAATCTATACACAACATTCTTTGGTAGTAGTAATAATAATCTGCCATTGTGACTGCAATAGTAGTTAGTTTTATGCCCTAGCGCCTGCAATAATAGTGCGCCAAAGAATATCTATCATTTACCAAAGAAAATCTGTATACAACATTCCTGGGTAGTAATAATAATAGTCTGCCATATTTCTTGCAATAATAGTGAGTTTTCTGCCATAGTGCTTGAAATAATAGTGTGTGTATTGTTAACATAGTTCCAACTGATTCTAACCCTATCTTAAAAAAATTAACAAAACTTTCCAAAGTACAGAAAATAAACATAATAAGCAATGAAAAATCTGGAGTCATATGGTAGTATTCTACATTGTTTGCAGAGGCCTGTTACAGGAGAATGGCATCAAAAGAAACTCATAGCTTTTGCCATAGCTTCTGTCATTGTTCACGTTACAGGAGAATGAAGAAACTCATAGCTTCTGCCATTGTTCCTGCAATGATACTTAGTTGATGATAAGCTATATTGTTAGTTCTGTGATCAGAAGAAGCTAATTAGATTATGCCATTGATTCCGCAATAATTGATTATACTATTGATTCTGCAATAATAGTTAATTGATGATGAATAAAATAGTTCTAATGGATTCATTGATGATGAATAAAATAGTTCTAATGGATTTTAAAAAAAATTCCAACTTAGAAAAAATAAACATAAGCAGTTGCTAACCATGACTTCTGTAGTAGAATTTCTGCATTGTTTGCAAGAGACTATCACAGAATATTTATACAGGGTACGTTGGAACTAAGAATCTTTACGCGAGAATGAACTCGCTACAATTAAGTTACAATTAAGTTGATATCAAAACACATTCATAACACATTCATACTCGATAAAGTTGATATTAGAACACATTAATATAGCATACCGAATAATAGAAAACAAGTTCAAATAAAAACTAAGTCTCTGCAATATCTTTTTCACTCCAAGATAAATCATTTAAAAATAGAACGAACATCTATTTTTCCAAATTACTATGAGTAAACATTTAAAAACTAAGGTGCATTCCCTCACACTTCTATTCAAGAATAAATTTGATAAAGAAAAAATATTTTCAAAAATGACGTGCATTCCTCACACCTCTATTTAGCAAATATCATTTTGAAAATAAAATAAATCACAAGATAGAATAGACTTATCATGCTCTTCGTGGCAATTTTTTTTAGGGAAAACATGAAAAATCACCCTGGTAGGATGAGAAACATAACAATAATTGCGTTCACATTCTCTACAATGCTAGACAATTTCCCTTCTTTTCATCCTCCATGGCTGAGGTTAAACTGTCGAGCTCTTGTGAGCCGACTTGATTGCATGGAGATTCATCCTCTTCACCTCTAACTTGTTTGGTTTCACCCTCTGATTCTTGCGCAGTAAGCGGAACTCTTCAGTCAACTGAATACATTGCTCCAAATTTTCAGGCGATACAAATCCATGGCAACTTTAATAGATGACTTTAGGTTCTGAACTTGATGAGGACACCGATCTGGAATAAAGACTGCCTTGTAAAGATTTTGTTTGAATGTCCATGCCTCTCTTCAGTCAACTGAATACATTGCTCCAAATTTTCAGGCGATACAAATCCATGGCAACTTTAATAGATGAATTTAGGTTCTGAACTTGATGAGGACACCGATCTGGAACAAAGACTACCTTGTAAAGATTTTGTTTGAATGTCCATGCCTCTACCCCATATTCTTCTTTCAGTTTCCCCTTATGATACTCATTAGGGAAATAATCTTATCGTGAATTGGATTAGTAACTTGTGTAATATGCTTATTTTCAAGGTGCGTGAATTCCCCCTTGTGTTTCACCAAATAATCTTGTAACTTGGGTATATCCTCTCTCCGAAAAACATCCCAAAGAGTACCTCCAAATTCACAGTCTTTGTTTTCAATCTTGCAGCCCATCACTTATTCTGTATTTTTCTCTCAATTTATCTATTTCTTTTGTTTGGAATCTGTGAATTTGACTTCGGTTGTATGCATTATAATATTCACAGCATCACATCCAAGTGTAGCTTAATGATTGAATCCCCTCTTCTAATATGCTAATATGCTCTTCCTTGGTGCCATAGGATATGTAAGTTTTGGGACCCAAATTAGTGTTCAAGGAGTGCTTTGGAAGCTTTGTGGCAAGATTTAGAATCCCAAATTTAGGATGGGTGTACTCCTTGAAAAGTAAAGAATTGTTGGTAGACGCCCTTCACCAAGCTCATGGTAGCAAGAAAGACAAAGATCATACTCACAATCATCACAGCTTCTATAGAAACTTACAATAGATCTGTGGTAGTTGTCACAATAGATGTGTGGCAGTTGTCACAAAAATGATGATTGTCTACCTTCACATTAGACACTCAATCTCCAGGTCTTATGCCGGTTTTTTCTGAATTTTGGACTCCCCCTCCAGTCCGAGCATTTGGTCACCATGAATCATGGTGACCAAATGCTTGGACTAGAGGGGGAGGCCAAAATTCAAAAAAAATGGGCAGAAGACCTCGAGATGATCGTCATTCCATGGTCACTTGGAGAAGAATGTGGAGCTATGAATCTGGCGAGTTTCCATGGATGGATATGGTGGCAGGTGGTGTGGAATGTGCATTTTTTGGAGGGTGGCAGGTGTATTTTTGGGAGCTCCTGGGGTGTGGCAGATGTATTTTTGGAGGCACTTGTATTTTCTCCTGCCCATAGGCTACCAAAACTTTGAGTAAAATAACTAAGTGTAATAAAAAATCCAAGAGAACTAAACTTTGGGGCACCATAGGCTACTGAAACTTTGGGTAAAATTAACTAAGTGCAACCGAAAATTCAAGAGAATTAAACTTTAAGTAAAAGTAATGCATGCTATTGCAGAATTTGGATAAAATCAACAAACAAAATCACAAAATAACAAATCTGCAATAAGACCTCAATCTGAATAACCAATTAAAAAAACTTGGAAAAATTAATTAAATAATTTGAATTATCAATTTTTTTCTTAAAAATTTGGTTAAAGCACTAAATCGCATTTGATATTTAAAAACTAAAACAAAATTAATTCAATTTCAACCCGATATCAATCGTTGTATACCTGCTACCATGGGCCGGTATAATAAAAAGGGTAACTGTAACCGAACGAAGTTTTAATGAGGTAGGTTTTTAAGGGTTTTAATTGGTTACAGATAAAAATATATAAGTGTTAAAAACCATGGATTACAGTAGCACATGGAATATAACGCAGTACAAAGTAGGTTATATATAAAAAACCTCAGGTTAAAATAACACACGGTGCACAATACAGTGAAAGAAGCCACACGTTAAGTTGAATCCAGAGATATGCCTTGATTGAAGCAATGAATGAAAAAATTAAACGTATTAAAAATGGTATGATAGAATAAAACTATTGACGAGGAAGAAGAGCCATCAAGGGTAAAATTCTTGCGGAGAAAATAGAGACTTAATACGGTGGCTCAGGCCCATGGCACAAGGGTATAACAAATTATTGAGAAAGAAACAGAGCGAGCCTTAAATCCATGACTGATGTGGGTACAAGGCACAAGGGTATAACAAATTATTGAGAAAGAAATAGAGCGAGCCTTAAATCCATGACTGATGTGGGCACAATAAGAGAAAAGAGAACCTTAAATCCATGCATGGCTGATGCACACGACCCAATACACAAAATGTTAAAGCCTAACCAATACACAACACAATATACAATATGAGTTATACCCAAAAGGAAAACAACCCACGGGTTTATCGAACAAAGAACACAATACATAGAAACCAACCCACAGGTTTATCGAACAAAGAACACAATACACAAAAACCAACTTATGTCCAAAAAAAGCATGGATAAACTAATAAAGAAGAGGTTATACGGGATAGAACCACAAAGTAAAATAAGCTAATATGCAGTAGATTAAACCCAAATACACAGCTATGGGTAGTGATTCTTGAATTTGCACGGAATAGGATAAATTGATGAACCTAGAGTCAAATATCTGTTGGAAGAATTAATGCAGCTCTATGGAATCCTTAATTTCCACTTTGGGGATCTCAGTTACTGATTTGTAACTTTTACCAACACCTACAGGTTTTGGTGTAACTGCAAACCTCTACATGGTATGAGATCCTAGATAGAGGTTAGATTCCCGAGTTGCTTTTGAGGGGAGGTGTTGGAAGAATTGCTGCACCTCGTGGAATCCATAATTTCCATCCTGAGATCTTAGTTACTGATTTGTTTGTAACTTTTACCAACACCTCTGGGTTTTAATTTTCACCCTAGAATCTTAATTTGTAACGTTTACAGACACCTGTGAATTTTGGTGTAACCGCAAACCTCCAAAAGACCGATTAAAAGTATGAAGGAAAAATTAAATGTAATAATAAATGGATTGAATAAAAAATTAAATAAAACAAAGCCTTAAATTCAATAGAAATTTTTGAAAGAAAGAGAGCCTTAAACTAATCAAAGGAAACATACAGATACAAGGCCAAGGGCCATCTCTACATACCTCGAATTGGGATTCGATTTCATTTCTTCAGCCAAGTAATTGGAATTAGTGAGATAAGCTTTGAACAGCAGCAACGTCAACCACCTATTTCTTTCTTACCACCCTACCATGCCATTTTCTTACCAGCATCAGCATCAGCATCAGCCTCTGCCTCCTCTATCCCACACAACCATGATTGACTCAAACACGAGGTCGACCTACACCTAGACACGGACAGACCCGAAGTCAAACCACATAGACAACCAAACACACACAAGCATAGCTAGACGTGATAGGGACAGAGGAGGAGGAAGATGCTCGAAAAATGAAAAGACAATATATTATTTGTAGGGATTCCCCAGTGCCCTTCAAACGCTACAAGAGTTTTACCGCGTCTAAGATTAGTTTTATAAAGTCCCTACTCTCTCCTCAAGTTGAGAGTTAATGCTTTTTGGTGCAGCTTGCTTTTGTTTTTTTTGGTGGTTCTTTCTTTCCATTAATGATTTTCGTTTTTTTCCCTTTACTTATACCCCAGGAAAATGTAAATATTTGATTTTTACTGTGGTAAAAGACATAACTAAATATGACATTGTTAGCTGTTTGAAATTTAATAGTCTTGTTATTATTATTTTTAAGGAAATATAAGAAATGTTTTTCTTGGAAAATGCCGGCAACTTTTGAGGAGGAAGTTGGGAAAAGACGGTTTCTGATACTACAACCCTAACTACCTCCCCTAACTAGAAAGGCTTCCAGAGAAAAGGAAGTGGGGAGAGGCAAAAATCTACGCTGTAGGGACAGGCAGAGGAGGACAAAGGGCTAAGTCTTGTGATGACTAGATAGCGAAGCACTAAGTGCATTCTTGCTGAGGATAGTGATCATGCAAGAGAGTTAGGGGGGAGATTCTAGTCTTGAAAGATGAATCTCATGGTTGGGTGGACAAGAAAAAAGCAGAGAATCTAGGTGAACCTCTAAAGAGTCTTTATCGCTAGGAAGAGACCAGGTAAGTAAGGAAAATCACTTGGATAATCTATTAATCTGTTAGATAATTTGATAAATAATTTATATGTAATTATCTCAGAAACAGGATGTAGGGGTCTCGTTTATTTCTTGTGGTTATGAGTGAATTGTATGATGGAAATAGTTCTTTTACTTTTTTGCTAAATATAAGGGAAATAAGTAGAGAATATTTATCGTGCAGAAAAAATGTTGAATAAGAAAAATTAGAAACAGAAGTTAGGGTCTATGGTACTAATCAAACAGACACCTCAGAGATAGTGAATACAACCATACGATGCAAACCGAACTCTTATTACAACAGCTTGACAAACAAAAAAGATAAGAGAATATTTGAGAACTATGAAATCACAAGTGTAGGAAAATAATGCTTGAAAATGAAACATGCGCAAACAGTATTTTATCCTTCTATGAAATTCTTGTTTAAACTGAAAGAAATGTTGCCATGCTATTAAGAAGAAAATGATAAAACTTGGAACAAATACAAGTATGGGGTCGATACTTGAACCCTGGAATCATTGCAGATTCTAGTTTGCATATAAATCAAGGCAGGAAGACCGGAATTTAGTTATATTAAACTATTGGCATTCACAACCTCATGACAAAGTCGCATGAGAAAGGTAAAACTGAGGCGATCGAGTCTTTCTTGGCAGCCTGCAGGTCCAGAAGTATGAATGTACATTGGATCTCCAACTAAATTAAGAGAGAGAAGGGCACGATATTTGGAAGATCTTTGAAAATGAGGTTCTCCTATTATAGCTATATAGGAGGAAACCCTATAGTGTATAGATGGAAACCCTACAATATCATAGGATGAAACCCTAAGGAAGTACCGGAAGAAACCTTGAAGGGGTTTCAGCGGCCAATATTTCAACCAAAAGACAAAAAAAAGAGTGACTCGTTACAATGTTGAGAAAAACAAAGAGTATTATTGACATACAAGAAAAACCCAGACGCTCAAATAAATAAACGACTCTTTTCTAACAGATTTGTTGGCATCTATATAAACCCTCACTTATTGCTTCACATACAAGAACATGCATATAAAACTCTATCATCATAAAATAAAAGAGTGGAACTATAGTGCACGAGTAGTTTCAGTGTTGATAACGTAAACAACAGTTAGATTTATCATTTGGAAAACAATTATACAAACACATAATTTAATTCCAAAAATTCATGCTGAAAGTCTTAAGGACTCGGCTCAAGTCTAAGCACAAACTAATTAACCAACAATTAGCCTGGTACAAGGATTCTTGAACTGTTAATAAGAAAACTTGGCCAACAATCAAATAACTTACAAGGGATTGACCCCAGAAAACTCACCACAGTTTACAGAAGGACCCAAGAAAATTTTCACATAATCACAACTGACATAGTCAAAGGAAATTCAAGCCAGCAAATGCATCCAAGTGACCAAGCCTCAGGCCAGGACAACTGCAACATCATAACACATGAAACAATGAAGTAAGGCCATAGAATAACACTTCTCTAGGCTTGATAGGCAATACCTCTGGAGCTGGAATCATAAAAAAAAAAGAGAAAGGTCCATAACCCTTGCAATGGTAGATTTTATACAGTGTAGTTCCATGAAAGTTCAACCCAGAACCATATTTTCTTACCCGATGGTCTGCGCAGGAGGTAGAGAGTCCAAGTAGCCATGACCATCCCTTTATTTGAGCCAACATTACTTGGCCGTGACCATTCCTCTTTCATCCCGGAAACAAAAAAAAGAAAACTGCTAAAACCATGAGATGTGTATTGCCAAAGAAAATATGAGTAATGGAAGAAAGAGGAAAGGTGGTGAATACTTATCCAAGTCATATAAATCACTGGAAATTTAGGCAACCCGCCAACTAAACTGAAACCTTGAGCAGTAAGCATAGTATTGCAGACAATTTTTGGCACAGTGGAAGGTGGAGCGATGCTGGATCGAGTGTGAAGAAACAATGAGCTGAATGAACCATATCACCAGGGTAATGAGTACAAATCCCTCGGTTCGATGTTCAACCCTTGGATCTGCCAACCAAAATCTCCACCATTGATGAGTGGAGGAGCCTGAGGTGCATAAATGTTTTTGGTACTCTTGCCCTTGCCACACCAGCATGACAAAGAAGGTGATAAATGTTAAGCCAAGTGGATAGTGTAGGTGAATCCGGAAGGATAGTGGTATGGTGTCACATTAATGCAAAATTCTATCATGTCATTAGAAAGTTTTATGAGCACTGGGAACTATGTATTGTGGCCCAAGGTGGTATCATATATAACATCCGGACAATGATAACTTTGATATAACTCAACAGGGTAAATTTGTTAATTTTATGTGTTTGTAGTAGGTACATGAGAGAGAGGGAGGGATTGAGAGAGAGCGTGAAGAATGTGTGAGAGAGAGAGATATTGAAAGAGGGAGAGAGAGATGGAGATACTAGCAGAAGGGATAAAGAGAGAGAAAGGAATAGAGACACAGGGATAGGAAGAGAGGGATAGGGAGAGAGGGAGTGGGGGTGAGAGGGATAAGGGGAGAGAGAGAGTGAGGGTGGAGAGATAAATAGATTTTCAAAGGTATATAGAGAGGGAGAGGGAGGGAAGCTGGCATAAAGGGAGTAGTCAGAGAGATATATTACAGGACAAAGAGGGGAGGGATATAGGAAGAGTGGAAGAGGGAGAGGGAGAGGGGGTTGGATTACAAGAGTAAGAGATCAGAAAGGGAGTGAGTGAGAGGTGGAGAGAGAGACAGAGGGGTGAAAAGAGATAGTTAGTGGAGAGAGAGAGAGAGAGAGAGAGGGATGAGGAGATGTATATTGCAAGTTGTTGGTCATTCGTCACTAGTGTTAATTCTACAACTCATGAGGAGTGTTAATGTATTTTTAGTAACACGTCAATATCTAATTTCAAAAATATTATGAATGAATATTTTTTTATAAATATAATAAATTATGGTACTATTATTAAATGAACATAACTATGTTCCATGGGAAGTAGAATAGATGGTGGTGGGGTATTATGTTAAGCCACTCCATGAAGTGAATATCATTAGTTCAAAACTCCAAGAAAATCCATCCATGTTAAATATTCACACCACTTAGCAAACAATAATAAATATGATTATAATTATAATAAAATTTAAAATTTTAATATGAATATTCATAAATTTATTTTATTATTGTAAGTATTAATTTCTATTTGATAGTAGTTATAAAATTTTATAATAGCCCAATGTAATTGGGAAAAAAATTACTCTAAAAAAAATTGAATAATAAAATAAGGAAAATTAACTTCTCTTTGGAAAGTATTTGCAATAACATCAAATAAATTGACATATTACTTTTGCCAAGATTCATTAACTTTGATTAAACATTAGACATCCTGAGGGGTGGTAGATTATGTTTTGAAAATTCTTAAAAATAAGGAATTATTCTTTCTTTAAATATACTAGCAGATATAAAAAAGAATTGTAGAAGTGATACTATTTTTTCTGAATTTAATTATTTAAAATAATTAAAAAAAATTAAAATATATTATAAAATTTATGAAATTAAAAAAATGTATTTTATTTAAATTAAAAAAATGCAAATAATTAATATAAAACAAATTAATAAATGAAGAAGGAAATTTAACTTTCTTTAGACAAAATTTGTAATAATATGAAATATAATGAGATATTTGTTGGCCCAATATTCATTAACTTTCATTAAATTATTTCATATGTTAATTTGTAATAATATGAAATATAATGACATATTTGTTTGCAGAAGATTCATTAACTTTCATTAAATTATTAGATATGTTAAATGCTAGTAGATTAGGTTTTGAAAATCGAGATTTTGATATGTTAAATATTGGTAGATTTAGTTTTGAAGATAGAGAATAAGTTCTTGTTTAAAAATACTAGCCCATATAATAATATTTTTTCCTTTCAAAATAAGTATAAAATTTTTAAAATATATTATAAAATATATTGAATGAAAAAATAATTTGAATTGAATTAAAAAAAATTCAATAAAAAAAAGAAAACTATTTTATTTAAATTAAGAAAATGTAAATCATTTTCAACACATATATATTATTTTTAAATACAAATTAAAAATATATATATATATAGAAATATTATAATTATTATTTTATAAAACAACACTTCTTCTTTTAGTTAATAAAAGTACGATTATTCTAGAGTTTTAAAGTTTTTGTTGATTAATTTTTTAGCTTTTTCTCATTTCATAGTTCTAATAAAAATGAGTTTTAATAGAAGTGAGTAAGTTTAATTTTATATATATATAAATATAAATCAAGAAACTCGATAGAAAACAACTATATTATATCAACAAACGCGATAACAAACAGTTATATTATTATATGTTTTATATTCAGAATAAAAAATAAAAAATTATATTCACAAAGCATTCAAAATATATATTTATTATGTATTTAACATATAGCATTAAAAATATTAATAACATTTTATCTAATTATTCAAAATTTAGTTTTAAACATAAAAAGTATCAAATTAGCAATATATTAAAATAAATTATAAAATTAATAATTACATATAATTTACAATAAATATACCAATTATGTCATGAGCTAAGTAGGCTTAAAAATCATCATATTATTTATCTTCAATTTAAATATTTATTCAAAAATATCAATTAAGTTTAATTTTAAATGGGAAAATTAAACATAATTTTGACAAGATTGACTAATTTTGATTAAATTATTAAACATGTTAAAATTTGGTAGATTAAATTTTGAAGATATGGAATTTATTTTTGTTTAGAGATACTGGAAAATATAAGAATTGTAGGAATGAAAATATTTTTTCAATTTGAACTTTTAAAATAAGTTTAACGATTTAGAAATATATTATAATATATGTTAAATAAAAAAGATATTTTAATTTAAGTTAATCTGATTTCAATTAAGAAAATTTAAATAATAAAACTATTTTAATTTAATTTAACTTGATTTAGATAAAGAAAATGGAAATAATTTTCATAATAATGTTTTTTGTTTAAGTACAAATTCCAAGAATCTTTTTTTGTTAAGATTGGTAGATCCTTATTTTTCATTATAATATGTGCAAGCAAGTTACAACCACATAGCCTAGTTAGGTGATATCAACTTGCCAGTTCGAAAACGAGGTTTGTTGACCACATA
>APFE031464391.1:0-12011 GCA_000404065.3 Pinus taeda | reverse complement strand
TTTAGCTCCTTCTCTATCATCCCTGATCATCCATCTCAGATTAAGGCATCAGCGCTCACTCCTACCTTTCCCCAAAGACCCCCCTGCAAAAAACTGTGCTCAATTCCCGCACCCTGAATTGCACTCCCTCCAATTGCCACCAAAAACCCAAAAATCTTTAAATCAACCCCCCTTATCAATTTACTAGACTAATATCTTTGATCCTAATTGGTCAGCTTATCATATTGAAAGATCTACCGAATCTGACCCGAGAGAGCCTTCTCATACCTCGTAGGGCTAGCTACGAGGTGAAATGGTTTGATGTAGCCTTGAGAGTTTGTCTATCTCAGCCTAGGTGAATTCCAAGCGCTAACAGATACGACCAAGGAGGGGGTGTGGACCAGGAAGGATGAGCAGGGGGACCCCAAGAAGCATGGAAGTTGCTTGATTAGGGTTGTAATAGGTCTGGGATGTTCCTTGCATTCCCTGCTGGTAAGGTATGGGCCCATGTGGCCTCCTTTGGTTCATGAAATAGAGTGGTTCAGTGGCTCCTTCGGCCCCCTGATATGTAGCTTTAAGTCCGGGCAAGGAAGGGCATTGATTCGTAGGATGGTCTTCTTCACAGACTGAACACACTTCTATAGAGTTCAATGGATATTTGTTCCTAGGATGCTTTCTAGTGCACCTGGGACAGAAGATGGCCAAAGCCCTCTCAGCTTCCTCTTGTTTCTTTTTGATATGCAAGGTATCCGTTTGCATGGAAAGAGTCTGCCTCATCTCGCTTTTGAAATCTTCCAGCAAATTCTCAAGTTCGCTTCTAAGGGATGAACTAGATGAGGATGTACTAGCTAAAGGTTGACTTCCCCTACCTCTCTTTCTGGCTAACCTAGAATGGTTTCTAAACACAGTCTTTATGTCATCATAAGGTAGTTGGTAGATGTCTCCCCCAGCCAACAAATGGAGGGTATCTAGAAGGTCTTCAGGGACTCCTCTGAGTAGGACCAACTTCAGAGATTCGGGGTCAAGTGTGCACCTAACCCTTTTATAACTAAGCTGAAACCTCTCTTCATAGTATTCTAAGGACTCATCACTTCCCATGGTCATTCGAAATATTTCTTCCTTGGTATCCTTTGATCTACAGTAGTCTCGATATTTATTGTTAAAGGCTTGCTGCATCTGAGCCTAGGTCGTGATGTTGTTTCTAGGTAACCCCATGAACCAGCACAATGCTGCATCCTTGAGGGTAGAAGGAAACAGTTTCAACTTTTGCTCATCTTCTGCATAGTCATAGGTTTGACAAAGAACAACAAATTCAAACAAGAAGGTATCAGGATCTTCGGTAGTCAATCCATGGAAGTGAGGTAAGGTTGAAGGACTTATGTTTTTCATTTTAGTGTCCCCCTTGGTCTCTCAGATAGGAAAGACACCTTCTATTCTTTACCCATTTCCTCTAACGTTTAGCCATGGTCTTAGGAGGAATGGTTTCTTGCTCTTCTTCTATTATAGGATCTTTGTATATCTCTGGAGGTTCACCTATAGGTTCTTCTGGATCACTACCATCAAAGAAGAGAGAAGGGTTACTTAGTGATGTGGTGGGGGTGTTGGGTAGGAAATTTCTTGAATTGTCTCTCTTCCTATGAGGCATGAAAGGAAATTTCTTTTTGGGTTATTTTTGTTTTTTCTACTTGCACTTGCAAAACTGAAATGGATTAAATGATGAATTGCAACTACTGAAATAAACTTGTTGAAATGAAATTGTAGAAATGAAATGAAAGCAAGGAAATGCCTAATCTACGCTTGCTGAAATGAAATTGCGGAATTGAAATGAAAGCAAGAAATGACCAATCTACGCTTGCTGAAATGGAAATTGCAGAATTGAAATGAAAGCAGGAAATGACTAATCTACGCTTGCTGAAATGGAAATTGCAGAATTGAAATGAAAGCAGGAAATGCCTAATCTACTTTTGCAAAATTAAAATTTGTAGAATGGAAATGAAACAACTACTCTGCTTTTGCTGAAATAAACTACTTAGCAAAATGTTGCAGTAGAAAATAGAAGAAAGCAGTAATCACAAAATACTCTAACAATTCCCTGGCAACGGTGCCAAAAAGTGGTGAGCACCAGTATTGCAGCAATAATGCTACAACTCCTAGGGCTTCTTACTTTACTTTTATCAACTCGGTAGTTCGTAACAAACTTGGAAGCGATGGTGTTGTATTCACAAGTACTAGCTCTTACTACGGGCTATCACTTGATCAGCTAGTGCAAGTTCGCTAGGAGCTTAAGCCAACTTCTATGAGTTCTCAGAAGAAGCTTTAACTGTGATGAAAGAAAACTAACTCTACAGGGGTTATTCTACTTGCAAAAAGAGAATGAAAACTGAAATGGAACGCAAACCCTAGCAAACCATAGAAAACCCTAGCAAACCCTAGTTTACCCACTAACCCTATTTTTGCAAGAAAAGAGATGGAAACTACTGAAATGGGGGCCATTGACTACTAAAAAGGTAAATTTCATTTATTCAAGCTACTTCTGAAAAGAAATGAGAATAAATCATATTTTTGTACTTTTGAGTGTTTTTATGTGAAATTATTATGTTTGTGATTTATCTGGTGGTGACTATGCAGAGGATTGGTGGCAAAGGAAGATGGAGTTGGTTGTTGCAGAGGTGGATGACGGTGTGGAGAGGTCCTAAGAAGCCCCTACTACCCTCCTGGAGACTTCCATAGCAATCAAACTTCGAAAAATCACTCACAGGAAATTCTACAGGAGGCTGCAAGGGACCCACAAGAGGAGGCCGAAAGCTGTTTTTGGAGTTTTGAAGGTGGAAAAATGATGGGAAATGGGAAATGAAGGCTAGATGAAGGTGTTGAGGTGTCTAGAACTTGTCAAAGAAGATCAGGGATGAATGTGATGGTTGGATTTGTTCAAAGGGAAAGAAAACAGCTTTATGGGAAAAAAACGCAGAAAGTAGGGCAGATTGGCAAAATGTTGCGAATGAGTTGGGAAATCAATGAGAAGTGAGCTGGTGCTGGTTGTTTTATGGAGGGATGGTGAGCTGGGATGTCCTGCAAGAGATCTGCACATTTACTTATCAAAACTGACCAAAGAAAGAACTAAAAAAAAAGAATTTTGTCTAGCTTGACCTAATTTCTGACCTACAAATAGAAAATGTTGAACAATACCTTATGAACAGAAAAGCATGCGAGAGAACTATGGTAAAAGGACATGAAATGATCTAAGCAATTGAATCTGAACCAATATCAACTTTTCCAAATCAAAGTATCACACTAGTAGTTGCATGGAAGAGAAAAAACTATGTTTTTGGTGGCAGTAGTAGTGCCTTGACCTCAAATCATAATCTTAAGGAGGAAGAAAGGAAATCAAGACCTCTTGTTGGCCTTTTTGGATCTTTTTCTGTCACTATAGCAACTTACTTAAGCAACTTGAAACAAAAACAACTATACTAACCATCAAAAGCAACCTAATCTAACAAAGTAAAGTGAATCTATGCAACAGAAATTAACTCATGAATTGAAAAAAAAGCATATAAGTACACATTAGGAGGTGTTGGGCAGCTTGGGTTGGGCCCTAACCCAAGAGCTTCATCCCTTTAAAAGAGATCAGTGCTAACTCAAAAACTATTTCATCTTCATTATCAAAAATAGCAGTTACATTACATAAATTGTTTTAAAAAAGAACTCGAAAATGAGTTGAACACAATGCTGCACAAAAGTGCGAAAACCTACTAATAACTGGCTAACCTACTGAGGCTCTAAGCCTTCTTATTTATACAAATGGGGACTTCCAACAGTTCTCCTAAAATTAAGGAACTCGGCTTCTTAGAACTGAAGATATACAGCAGTCCTACTTGACTTGCTCGGCTGCCCCCTGGAATCATCAATGTGGGCCTTTATGCTCCGAGTTGCTGATGGAGGATTCAAGGAAAGGGGTCATTAATGAAGAAGAACCCCCCCTAAAGTCCTCTTCCCTATTTTACTCGAGTTTGGTTGCCATTTGCTCATAAATTCATTGTCTTTATCCAAAATTGTCCAAAAAATCTGCATAAAACACACATTAGACTACATGGCAAAGTGACTAACCCAATTCACTCTATTAGCATAAATATATTCAAAAAAATGCAACAAACTAATGAGAATGGTGGATTAAGTCAAAATAAGAGGTAGAATGAGCCCATATAATTACCCATTTCTGGGGTTTATCATCATCCATAGGAGAAAATGAGAGTGTATCCCGTGAAGAGAATAGGGGGTCACTGAAAGTGATGAAGATGGAATACCCCTTAGACCTATGGAAGAATCCATGGGCACAGAGATGAGTTCACATCTTTGTGGTGACTCAGCTAGCACCTCTAATAGTGAAGAAAAGGATATACATGAAAGGATATCTTCTAGAAAGAAGTTGATCTCAGATCTAAAGGAGATCAAGGACCTATAAGAGGCAAATCTCAAGCAAGAGAAGCAACTGAAAATTTATGAGCCTGAGAATGAGAATTTGAGAAAAACAATGGTTGATCTAAAATCTCAACAAGAAGAGGCTAGTAGATTGCATCTGAGGTTAACCATTCAACTAGGAGAAAGAGAATCTCATTGTGAGAGACTACAAAATGAAGTAGTCTCATTGATACATGACTTAGAAAAGTCAAATAAATATTTGTCTTAATTTGAGAAGCTTGAGGAGGGCGCAAAGGCCTTGGATGATATGCTTACAAAGAAAAATTCCCCTCTCATCAAATTTGGTTTGTGTTTCAAAGAGGAAACAAGCTCCAAGAAGGCCAAGGTTGAAGGGTCAAATATCCAAGTAAAGGTAGTTGAAGTTTCCAAAAACAATAAGGAAAAAAAGGTTGTTGGACAGTAGTAGCAAAAAGGAAAGAAACAATAACAAAAGAAGAAAACGTAGCAGCGGAAGGATAAGAAGAAGCAACAAGTAGATCATCAGAAGAGATATAGGAAGTTGCAATAAAGAATGAAAGGTAGCATTCCAGAAAGGCATGGAAGGCATGTGAAGAACCAACAAAGGTAATTTGTTCCTCAAGGACAAATCCCTCAAAGAAAAGGTATCTTCAATCCTCAAAGGCCTTTTTATGGCTATTGTTTTTATTGCAATAATTTTGGACATAAAGCCATGGACTGTTGATGGCATGCAAGAAAAAAAATGTGTTGGGTAGGAACAACCCAAGAACACACAAAGTATCCAAGAGTAGGCATGATTGTAGTAGTAGAGGTCATGACAACAATGCTAGCACAAATGGAAGTTCCTTTGCTCCATTCTTAAGCCAAATCGAATGCTACAACTTTGGAAACTTTTGGCATAAGGAAGCACGTTGCATATATCGAAAGAAATGGCATGCCTCTCAGCGTATGCATGTGAATGTAACATATCAAGATTTGAATATAAGAAGAGACAGTGGAGTAGAGGAATACAATTTTGTCTTAAACACTCAGTGTCAAAAGGACTTGAAAAATAGAGTTAAAGATCCCTTTCTAATCACAAGCTATAATGAGTGCAAGCTTCAAGTAAGGAAAGGGAGAAACAAGAGGATTTGGGTGAAGAAAGAGGAGTTGAAAGATAAGTCTCCTCTAGCCATTTGTAGCTGAGAGAAAGCCAAAACATGGGAAAATAAGAAGCTAGAGAGTAATGCTTCAATCAAGACTTAGCCTTTGAGAGTTTGTAAGAAGAAGGAGGATGATCTGCTCACGGGGAGTAGATCATATGTTTATCTTCAATAAAGGAAGATAATGGCCTCAAGGGAGGCCGAATAAGTCAGATGTAGGAAGATAGAAGGCAAAGATAGAGAGGTGCATATGATTGTCAAGGGCATGGTCAAGTCCCCTTGTTGATTATAGTAATTTATTTGTTTATTTCAAATGTATCAACATTAAAAGAGAGAGGAGTGCAGTGATCATGAATTCAGACGAAGTACACAATAATATCTTATATTGTGGAAAGAAGAAGATGGATGACAACATAAGTGTGGAATGATATAAATCCCACAAACATGTCAGGTCCATGGGATCATTCCCCACGTAGAAGCAAGGACGTAGTTGTAGGAGATCAAAAAGCATTGGCTCAGGGGAAGATTCTTTAGTAAGTAGTAGTAAGCAATTATCAATAGCCTCAAGAAGAAAGAGTGTTCATTAAAAGAAAGGTTTTCACCTTGGGTGAAATAACCTTATTTCATTTAAGTTGTGAGTTTGGTTATGACTAGCAATCTTGTGTTCATGAAACACAATTGGTTCAATCCTTGCATGTTCCTTAACCTTCAATTGGTATCACTATGCCAATTGGTAGTCTTGGGTTCAGGTGGAGAAAATATGTTTCTGTAAATGAGAATTTATTTTGTAAAAAAGAAGGATATAAGAGTGTGCCTGATGCATTGTCCAATTTGTATCAAATGTTTGGTGCAATTGGTATTATTGAAACAGTAATTCCTATTGTAGAAGTATGATCTCAGAGGTATAAGTGATTAAAATGCTTAGGAGAAATCAGCATAGAGGATGAAGAAGCAACCTAAGGCATTGAGAACTAGAGAAATTCAAAGAAGAGGAAGTATATGTTCAGGGGGGGCATATCACATATCTCCAGTTTATAGAGAAGCAACTGGACCCTCAGTGATTGCATGGGGACGAAAGAGCTAGCTTGTAGCCCTTTTCCATTGATGAAAAAAGGGGAGAAAATTTGTGGGGAAACCATGATGGCCCATGTAGAGGAGAGAAATCCATTGGTGCCTCATGCTTGGAGAAGTGTGGAAGCAACAGGAGGATTGGCCATAGAAGTGAAGTGATGATGTTGAGATGTTGCCATCAATGCAAAAGGATGAGATTGTTGGGAAGTTGACATTGTCTAATTGGCTACAAGTGTGTTGGCATTGATGTCAACAGTCATGCTGGGAGATGTGTTGGGAAGTTGGCATTGTCTAACTTTTGGCAAGAGTGTTTTCATTGATGTCAACTAGATAGCATGGATGTATGTGGAAGTAGGTGTTGGATTTGATGTTCCCTAGCCTAGCAGTGATGGTAATTGGGCTAATTTGATGTGCTTGATGTGTCAATCTCAGGGGAGACCTATAGTTGTTGTAGTCTTCTCTAGAGAATCACCATAGTAGCAGACTTATTGGAGAAGCCATGAAATGATGAATATTGTGGTTGGGAGTCCCAAACTTTGGAGGAGGTTTTGCCTCAAGATATCAACACAAATAGTCCAAGAGATGGCACAGTTGGTTAGTGTTCTAAAAGATACCTCCAGTAGTATGTGGAACCTTACCAAATGCCTCCAAAGAGAAGGTTATAGGGAGAAGGGGAAGAGCCAAGGTGGAAAGAATGGAATAGATATTGTAGCCATTTTTCAAGAAGCAGATGGACTCAAAGCCTACATCGGACCTTCTCTAGTGGAAAGTGCCTACGAAAGAGATTTCCAATGGTTTGTGGAATTCCATGAATGGGTCCCTCAATCAAAAGCTATTGATTCCCTATGTAAGGACCTTGAAAGTCCTTAGGAGGAGGCTGAATTTTGGACCCAAAATTTCGAGACCTTGCAACTTGGGCAACAGGTGAAATCGAGACTTGATATTAGAAGGACTAAGAAAGTCCTATCAGAACCGCGGAAGGTTGAGACCATCGAAATATTGGAGGTTCATAACTTCGTAACTCCTATATAATTCGGTTGAAGAAAAATTTCGATATGATACCTTAGCTGGAGAACATTGAAACTCAATATTGTAACCTCGAAGTAGGAAGTCATCAAAACATCAAATGTCACAGAAGAATGGAACTTCGAAAGCTCGAGACCATCAAAACCTCAGAACCCCATAATTCCTTATAAATTGTAATTCTTTTAAAGTACCGAGGTTTGCAAGGGTGAGGAATTAACAAAGGAAATCGTTGAAAAAGTAAGGACCGATGGACCCTTTCTCTCTCCTCCAATTGGACACATGGAAGCAGTTGATTCGCCATGGGTAATTGACATGGAATATGACGTCAGCATGATGTGGCTATATGGAGGGTGGGAAAATCCAGGTGACAAGTGTCACCACTATGGAGGCACCATGTGGAGATGATGAGGATAGCATGATGTCATCTCGAATGCCATCATTTCGTAGGAAGGAGACATTGTAACTCCGTTATAAAATATTTTTGGAAAAGTTATAATGGAAGGGGCTTTGATGGTGTTAGCACATGGTTGTGAGGACCCATATAACTAAGGGCAAAGAAATAAGACCCAACACTTGAGTGCTATGAGTGTTTCAGAGGTCATAATTTCGAAACTCCTCTGAAATTGAATTATGAAGGAATTTATAATATAGGGAGCTCCAATGTGGTGGTGCTTGGTTGTGGGAGACCCAAAGGACTAAGGGCGCAAAGAGGGGTTAGCACCTAAGTTCTATGAATAATTTTGGAGCTTATAGTTTTGTAACTCCTGTGCAAATTCTTTATGTAAAGGTTCCGACGAAACGGCCTCCAATGTATGTTGGTGTCTGGATGAAGAAACCCAAAAGAACCAAGGGCGAGAGCAGTCAACAAAGGAAGATAGGCCCCCAGCAGGATCTGAAGACCTTGGCACCTTAATGCTAAGTCATGGGTCAGAGGCACTAGCCCTATGGAGGGTTAACAAGAAAAGGAGTTGAGAAAGAAGGAGCAAAAGGTACTTCATAATATTGTAATATTGTGACATTTTTTTAATAAAAGTTACGACATGTAGGAGCTCTAATATTGCAATACAGAGGAGAATGAATCCAGTGGTCACAGGCACCAATCACATGGATAAATGCAATAAAAGGCTAAGCATTAAGGGGATAAAGGTGTCGGAACTGTGAGATTCTGTAAGATCTTTTTAATAGGAAGTTACAAAATGAAAAAAAAATGATATTGTTGTACAAAGGTATATGAAGGCATATGAGGATGAGTTCATTGGTAGCTAAGTAAATGTGTGCAGAAGGTTGGTGTGTCAGGAGTAATGGTGACCATAGAGATCTCTTGGTCAAGACAAAAAGGACCACGTTTTTGCAGGGAAGAGTGTTGGGCCTACCTTAAGCTGAGAAATCTACCTCTAATCTGCATGTGTACGTCTCATAAATTAAATGAAGAACAAAGAAACCATGTTGAATTATAGTCAAGCTCTTTAAAGCCATGAATAATCATGGAGAACCTCGGGGACAGGATATTTGTTCACAGAGAGAACAATGCCTGGTTGAAGTGTGTAGATGGACTGAGAATTAATTCTCAGTATGGAGAAACACTCAGGTTCCTATTCTCAGTGGTTAGTGCAGAAAAAGTGGTAAATTCATATGCAACAATAGGATGGAGAGCCATGCAAAAGTACACTCGGGCAGTGTGGAAACATGCAATAGAGGTAGCATCAAGAAAAGTGCAGCAAAGGAACAAAATAAAGGAGCTCATATGAGAAAATTGGGGGAAATACAACATTGTGTAGAGAGGAGATGTGTCGAGAGATCTATACTGAGAGTTTATTGCTACAGGTGAGGCTAAGTGAGCATGTTCTGTTGTGAAAGGCTCAGAGTGCCTAAGAAGAGAAAAAAAGGAGACCCCGAAAGAGAGCTAGTGTTGTTGTGTGAAAGGTCAAAACTGCCTATGCAGAGGAAGAAGGTTGAGAAGAGTGTGATGTTGTGTGCAACAGACAGAGGTTCAAGAGAAATATGATGTTGTGGTGCTGACAGTGGGCTATTTTATAGTGAGCAGAGATAGAGTGTTGTGTGACCCAAGGGCTAAAGAGAACAGTGTTGATATCAGGCAGAGTAGTTGCCAATGACAGTGAACATTGAGTTCCTATTTGAGTGTGGGTTGGAGCCTACATATAGAAAGAAGGTGCTTCCATATCTAGTGGGTTCTTGAGAAGGCTTGGGGGTTGGTTTTGTTAGTGTCAGTCTTTCCAGCCTTCCTACAGTGATCAAATATACTCTTACAAAGTGATTTTGAAGTGTCAAGGTCAAATTTTGTCATTTCAAAGAGTTTTCATGCAAAATTTGGTCACTAGGCATTAGGTCTAGGGTTTGCTTTCACTCCTTCTAAAGTTGTCCAAATGGCGGTCTATGTCATCATTTATCTGAGTCTATCATCATTTATAAGGTTGTCATTATCATGTCAGTGTCTAATGGGTCATTTGATACCTTGTTCATGCTTCAGTTGTGCCTTGGCAAGTTCTTTTCCCTCTCCTAGGGTTTTGAAGCCAATTTCTCTTGGACGGTCAAATCATCAGCAAAACTTGTTTCCTGATGTTCATACACCTTCCCCTATCCTTCATTTACCTTATCAAACACTTCCCATCCCTTAGATCCGCCAAATTCCTCATTTTTGCACAAACCCTAGTTTCTAGCTACAACCTGGCAATTTTCTAGGTTTGGCCTGTGTTTTGTCCTTTTTGACCCTTTCCCCTCACTCAATCTCTGAGATTCCACTTTCCCCTGCTTCCTAACATCCCTCCCCACTCTCACAAATTTCCCCAAGAATTTAGAAGCCCCCTATCCCCTTCATCTCGCTTCATTTCGACAGAATTCCTTGTTTCACACATCGGGACAAGTCGCACTCAAATGATACTTCAGAGCAATAAAAGATGAATTTTTGGAAACTGAGAGAGGCTTTTGTCCAAAACATTCCAAGGAAGAAAAACCTCATTTAATTTTTTCACAGGTGTCATGATTTGAGAAAAATGTCAAGAATACGGTTGCCTCGGGAGAATCAAAGACACCTCTGCAAGTTACCTTGGGAAAATCAAGTTTTCTCCTAGCTTGGATGGCCAACTGATTTGCTTGATGGGTAAAATGATAACTAGACACAAATATATTTCCAATGAGGTATCATGAGCTCAATTTTGGGTTGAGGAAGGCATTCAAAAGTTGACTGCAACAGCACTCTTCTTTCAGGAAGCCTCATTTGGCACTTTTTGACCAGTCTTGGGAGATTTTATTTTCGACATGTCAAATCAACTCCAAATTGAAAAATTCCACTTTGGTTGGAAAGTAGACTCTAAGTCCTTTCCAACGGGCCATCCTGCGCCCAATTCTGACACTAGGAAGGCCCTCAAACAAGGCTGTGAATGTGCACGACCACTCAGGCTCAGTGCGCGACCACTCAGAGCAGGGGCGCAACCACTCAAGTTGTCTTCTACATAACCACTCCAAATCGACTAAATTTCCCTCTTGCTTGCTAAATTGATCGAGGGTTTTGTGACTGTTTCAAGTGTTTATTGTCCCATTAATCCCTTCCTTTTTCCACTCTTTCATTAATAATCATGTTTGCATCTCTGTCCTATTTCATTTGCACATAAATGTTGCCCTACCCCCATCCCTAAGTTATAAACCCTACCCCTCTCACAAGCACTCAAACCCTAATTCCCTCTACCATACACATTCAAAAAAATAAAACAAAAATAAAAGATACATTGTAAAGACTGACGAGAGTCATGTAAATTTAATGTGCTGTATATTTAAAAGCATGTACAAAGCTCTATATATCCTTGACATCCCCTTATACATGAAACACTTTCCCTTCATGTGAAAATGATGAGTATGTACTCCTTAATGTGCATGTAACCCTTAAAGAAAAAAAAGAGCAAAATCTGCCTTATAACACACATGAACTCCTCAGTGAATTTGGTGTATGGTGTCCCTATGTCCCTCTTGATTCATGTATGCCCCTTCCAGGTTCATTATCATACATGTTTTGTCCCATATGAGATGTTCTTGGAAAATGATTTCCCAATGTTAAAATTGTTCCTATATGCATGACAATGTGTAAAGTTTCCCCTTGAAAATTCCTTGTTATAATCATATATTCCCATTCCTTGTTAAGAAGTTCCCTCCCCTAACATTCCCCTTATGTTTTTCCCCTTGAAACAGCATAGAGTTTAGTACTTTTGCAGGCAGAGACAGCAGTCCAATTTGTCCTTCAGTTTGCCCATCTTGCTCCAAAACCATGCCAGATACCGAGACTTATGAGCAAGGTGATGACCATTCATCATCTACAGAGGTTGAGGTACAGAGGAAGCCTCATAAGGG
>APFE031464389.1:306925-362612 GCA_000404065.3 Pinus taeda | reverse complement strand
TGGGCTATGGGGAGCTATGAGCTCTCTTCGAATCCCTTCTGCGCTGCAGAAGTCCTTGAACTCATCAGAGATGAATTCACCACCATTGTCGCTCATAAGAGCCTTCACCTTCTTTCCCGATTCCTTCTCGAAAAATGTTTTGAACTCACAGAACTTTGAGTATGTCTCGCTCTTCTTCTGCATGAAGAAGATCCAGCACTTTCGAGAGAAATCATCAACAAAGATCACATAGTACTTGTGCTTTGTTGTCGAAGTTACTGAGAAAGGTCCACACACGTCTGTGTGAATTCTCTCAAGGATCATCGTGGTGCAAATATCCTTCTCGTGAAAGGTGGCTTTCACAAATTTTCCCAAAGTACACCCCTTGCACTGATCTAACTGCACAAGAGTGCCTTTAGGAAGGCCAGTAGAAATCTGCTGCAATATCTTCAAAGCTCCATGGTGAACGTGGCCCAATCTCCGGTGCCGCAACTCGCCATCATCCCGGCTCACCACTCCTTATACCTTGCATGCCGTTGCTGCTCAGCCATCTACATGCAATTGATAAAGTTTCTTGACTCGAACCCCTATCTTCCAAGTTTCTCCAATTGTCTTACTGCGCAGGAAAGCCTTTCCCTCGCTGAAGACAACATCATATCCCTTGTCTTCCAACATCGCCACAGAGATAATATTCTTCTTCAATCCTGGAACATGCATCACTTCCTTCAATACGAAGGGTTTACCAGACTCCCTCTCAAAGGAAATGGTATCGATATCCGTCGCACTGTATCTACCATTATCGCCCATCTCGATATGCACTCCAAGATCTTTCTCATCCAGATCAGAAAACAAATCTTGATCTCCTATCATGTGAAAAGACACACCACTGTCCAAGAACCATACTGATCCCATCACACTTGATACCAAGCATGTGATCAGTGAAAATCCCAACTCAAACTACAAGGCTAAGGCCTTTCTCGCTGCAGATCCAACATCTTGCTTATTTTTCTTCTTCTGCAGACAATTTGTGGCATAATGTCCGTGCTGGTGACAGTGAAAGCACTTCACCTTGGACATGTCCTGCTTCTTTCCTTTCACATCAGAATGAGAAGATTTCTTGTTCTTCCCCTTCTTTGCTTTGGTAGTCAAAGCACAATTTTCTTCATCAAATGCCTTTAATGAAGATCCGTCCCTGGTATTCCACCTGATCTCCTCTTGCACAAGATCCGACCAAAGTCTCTCCCATCCTGGCAATTTCTCCCAACCATTGAAAGAGTCCTGATAGGAATGCCAACTCTTCAGAAGACCAAGGAGAGCCAGGCTCACCAAGTCCTCATCATCGACAGTCACCCCCACACTTCCCAGCTCATCCCGACATTGGGTGAACTTCGTGAGATACTTAGGCATACTGTCTTCTTTCTCACACTTAATGTTTTTGAGTTTATCCTTGAGCGCAAACTTCCTCTAGTTGCTCTTTCTTTGGAATAAATCTGTCAACGCTTTCCACATCAATTATGGAGAAGCCTTTCCATGCAAGCTAGATACAATGTGATCCTTCACATCATCCAACAGAATCCTTCGACACTTTGCTGTCTTCTTTTGCCAAGCCTCAACTTGAGCAGCATCAGTAGGCTTTGGGACTTCAGCATCTATGAACTCCTTCAACCCATTGTCATCTAACACCACCTCCATCCCGTCTTTCCATGCAATATAATTCGAGCTGCGTTCAAGGGCATACTCCAATCGTAATCCGTTGAAAGACATTTCAACTTCGACACCAAGAAAACACTGCTGCAAATTCGAATTCCACCAGCTCAAAACTCAACCGCTTCTAATATAAAATTCGTGAGAACAAAGTATTTCTCATACATAGATTGACTGTATTGGCATTTATCGGCTATCTCACCTTCCAAAAGAAGGATGAATCCAGAGGCTACCTTGCCCAATTACAGAATCTGCCTGAAGAAATAAAATGTAATCACTTTCTGAATAATAGATCTAATGATCAACTTCGCTCCCATACCATGTAGAAATTTTGAATAATATAACACTTATTCACAGAGATTATCCTGATTATATACTATTTGCAGAATGCATTCTTAATACATAACCTCCTCTACCATTGATCATCAATTGGCGGAATTAAAAAAACAATCGCATGCACACATTGAACCATCAATCACACATATCAACACAGTATGTAATGGGGAAAGCATACAACTAAAAACCCCCAACTATTTGTATATTATAATGATAGAGAACATGTAACAATACATAGTACAATACTCCTCACAAGTACTCAGTACTATCTCCACATGCTACACACAAACTAGCTCAGATCTGAACAAGTCACGGGTTCAAATCTCCTCCACTGTTTGCCTGCCTCTACTACGCAATCCAAGTTGAGAATAGATGAGATCCAAGTTTGAATCCCCTTCGCTTGTACTACACAATCCTCATTGGCAATCTCAATCAATGATTGTGTAAATCTCATGCATAGCTATAGTCACAACTGATATTAGTCTCACCCTTTCACCCACCTCTAACACTTGTCTCCACTGAACTGTCCATGCACTGAGTTAACTGATGTATTCTTTAGTTGATTTATGAGTTAATAATTAGTGAATTAATTAATAATTAATTCACACCACTCATCACTAGTGTATTTGTCAGTTAGACTAAATACAACTAGTTCAACTAAGTCAAACTGAACACAACTCCATCAACTCCTCAATCAACTCCACCAAACTCAATCACTTGAGTTCTAACTAAATTCCATCATGCAATAGCTCAACTAACCCATAGGAAAACTGCATTTCCTTCTGGCAGTTGCATGTGCCACATCTGTAGCTCGAAATGAAGTGTTGCAAGAGGATAAGATAATGTTTATAGTCCAAATATTATTAAGAGCTAATAATATTCGACCGTTCTATTTTTTGACTGGCAGTCTAAAAATAGACTTCGCCCATATGTCAAAAAATAGAGGACCATCTATTTTTACCAACATGACCAATCATCCAGAAATAGTATCCTGCAACTCATAGACCATGATCCATATGTCTAAAAATAGACTTTGTGCCAAAAGTAGCCTGCAGGCCCACTTAGTGAAGGTGACTTCTTTTCACTAAGCTCCATCATCTTGTTGCATTTTCAACATTTTTGGTGAATTTCGATGTCTGTAGTCTATGAGCCGAACGGTCTGGGAAGATTTTTTTGCGAGCGCCGTGTTTGCCAAATTGCCTGAGATAAACTAGAAACTTATTCTTGAGAAAATTTCTGCACCAAGTCCTATTGAAACTGTTAGTGTTGGTGATGTTGTCTCTGACACAGCTTCCCGAGAAGTTGTAAGTATGGAAGCTTTGGCAACTCTGCCTATGGAGCCGAGGTCACCTAGGCCAAAGCATACCCCTACATAAGAAAACCAACTAGCCAAGTCAAAATAGTCTGCGAAGGAAAAGAAGAAGAATTTGGTGCTTGTGCGCATATCCCCAAGGAAGCATAGCGATACATAAGCAAAGCAAAAGAAAGATAAGCAGCTAGAGAGAGTAGTGGACCTGGAGGTGGAAGAATTCTAGGGAACATAGGATATTGATACTAAAGGAGTGGAACCCACGACAACGATACCTAAGTACATCACTCAGTGAAAGGGAAAAGGAAAGGTCATGAAGGACCCAGATACCAAGAAGTTTGTTTTATCCATGTCCCTACTACTAGAGTAGGTCCCTTTTGAAGGCACTCAGCTCGCGAGGATCTAGTTGTTAAAAATGCAAGATTGGGACCTCGTAGACCGCAATAATTTTCCACATTTGGCGATAGAAAAATATATGAGGAAGTTCTATTATGAAGAAACAGGTGTTACAACATTGGAGACGAAGGAATAGGTTCGAGGTGTCGAGCAATCAGTGTTGCTCAATTTGTTGTGGGTGCCACATTATCACTGCACCCCCATTAATATGATATGTGTGCCTCAGCTCGTCATACTAGTGCACGATGGATGTTATGGCTAGGAGAGCCTATCCCCATCATGTACTTTATAATTCACAGAATCACACGGTTGCCTTACAAAGGCACTTTAATTCATTGCCTAGATTTTAGCAGGGAAGGTTATGAGAAAATGTTGCGCGAATGAAGTTCTGGCACCTATGGTTTCCCTTGCTGTGCAGTACGCAAAAGACATACAATTTAATTGGGCAACGTACCTCTGTCATGAGTTCCTAGAAAACTACCAAGAAGCCTAGGACAAAACCAAGTTGTTCCACTATGCTTGGTTGTTGTTGTCAATTGTGCTCGTTTCATGGAGATTGCTGGAGGATAGCCAATTTCCTTCGTTAGAGGAAGGATTGCTGGAGGCAACGCAATTCACCTCCTTATGGTCTACAAAAGGATGCCATGTGGATTATAGAGACAAAGATATTTTGGATTCTTGTGGAAATGGGTCTCTGTATGGCAATCAATCAGCATCCGAGGTTGTCCCCAACCTTGTTCACGCAGTTGTCAGCCTACGCAGGTTCAAGGCTAACTTCCACAGAGTCTATATCCAAGTGCAGAAGGATCTAGAGCATAAATGGCACTAGTTTCCCTATTTGGTGTCAGAAATGGACGTACAGGAGATTGTAGTGTCATGGCCTACGAAGTGGCACACCCCGTCAGAATTAGATGTTGGAACAAGCATGGGTGAGGAAAGTTTTGCTGCACAGAAAATAAAGGAGGACTCTAAGAAAGCTATGTGTACCCTAGTAGAACAAAAAAAGAGGGAAGCTGTAGAAAAGGCTCGCATAGAGAAAGAATGTGTTGCTGAGGAGCAGGTGAAACAAGAACAATGCGAGTCACAAAAATTTGATAAGTCACCTTTGCTAGAGATAGAGGAAGAAGAGATTTTAGAACAAGGTGGAAAAGGTCATGAGGGGCAGAGCACCCCATTTATTTTGAAAAGATGTGGCAAGGAGAAGGGTGGAACATGAAAAAAGCATAAATATGATAAAACAAAGGTTGATCCCATGGTGTTGATAGAAGGCAATCTTGATGAGATTGATGATAAAGTCATGGATACAATGACAGAAGTGTTGCAACAGTTTGAGCAGCAATACATGCAGATGTTGGGGAGAGTCTAAAGGATCTGCACAAGCTACATATCCAAACAAGCATAATACAGGTGGGTGTTGGACAAGCAAGCATGGAGCAAGAAAGCCTGACACCCAGGACAAGCCAAGCAGTAGAGCTAGTAAGGACCCTGGATCTCAGAACTATATTGTTTCTAGATGGGTCCATTCACGCAAAGTTCGTCAAGGATCATATTATACTTAGTACAATCAAGGACATAGGACTGAATATAGCGACACTCTCTAATGAAACCCTCCACGCACTACATAAGGGAGTGGCAGGTGAATTGAGAACCAGGGAGCAGCACACCCTCAACCTCATAAGTGAGTACAAATTCAACAATGAACAAATGTTCGTTGAAAAGACACAAGCTTTGAAGGAAAAGGAGGCACTTCAAGTGTATATTTCACATCTGGAGTTAGCAGTAGTAGAGGCATGCAAGATAGTACCTAAGCTTCACATCCCAGAGGATGCATAGCCAGAAGCCAAAATTAAAAAGTTAGTCGCCCGTGTGTGTGAGGCCGGAGCAGAAGTTGGACGAGTAACTTTTGAGTTCAACATGAATATTTCAAAGTTGTACTTGAAGTTGTAGCCCACGAATCCGCCTGAGGTCTAGACGCAATGCAGAATCATAATAAAGGAAGGCATGGCTACCTTAGATGCCACAATCACTGACTGTATGGAACTGTTCGAGCATGTTATGGAGTTAGTGACCAATCTGCAAGAGGATCCAAACCTGCAGACATTGAACACAAAGGTAAGGGAGTTGTAGCACCAATATGATGAGGTCAAGGTGACTGTGTGCACCTTAGCACCAGTACAGTGCCTTGCCAAGTTATAGGAAGGAAAATAGCTATTGGCACAGATAGAGGAGGCACAAAAGAAGGAGGAATCGATAAAGGCCAGGTTGCAGCCTTGGTTGGAGGAGGCTTATCAGGTCACGACTTCCATTCAAGATAAGGTTAAGGGGCTACAATAAATGTAGAAAACATTGACATTGGCAGTAGAAGGACCAACCACAGAAAAATTGATCGAAGAGGTTCAACAAGTAACAGCACAGAGTGCTGCTAAAGTTGCAGTAATCCAGGTGGAGTTGGGGGATCTTCGCAATAAGATGGCAGCACCAGCAGAGTGAATCGAGGGAGAGTCACAATCTTTGTGTTGGGGGCCTATTGGGATGGGGTCCCCTAGGTTAGTTTTGGGTTAAGATAACCCAAATTTTGGTACAATTTTGTAAATACTTTAAAGTCTTCGCGATTTGTGGATGTAAAGCGCATAGATGAATCTGAGTCAAAGGGGCTTAGCCCCTTGTTTTATGTAAAGTTTTGAGTTAGTTTTGAGATTCACCGATGGTCCATGAATCATGACATTGTATGAAAATTCTATAAATAGTGAGTTTTAGTGAAGGAACAAGAAGGAGATGGAACTAAGATAAGGAATTGGGTTGATTGAAGAGTCTAGAATAGGTGCTTGGGAAGGAAGGCTCTACTTCTAGTGCTTAGATAGGACACGAAAGGCTCTGCAATTGAGTGCACGGAGGCCTAGGTAGGGTTTGTCGCTGAGTGCGCAGACCCTTGTAGCGAGGTGTGCATGGTCGTTTGAGTCTGTAATCTTGAGTTAAATATCAATAAAGACAGTTTTCCAAAGAATTCTTGAGTATTTTTGTTTATCTCTATTAATGTTATATGTTGTTGATGAATGATCTGTTTTATGAGATATTTTTTGAATGTTACATGATTCTCTTGAATAAGTCTTAATGATGTACACAATGTATGTTTAAATACTTTCGGGAAGACTTTGGTGATTTCTCTTATGTTTATTAATGACTTAAGTAAATCTGCATGAACACTAATTTAGGATTGCTCTCTGATGCGCGTAAGTATGCAAATTGACTGTTTTATAAGATATTGTTTGAATGTTACGTGATTCTCTTGAGTAAGTCTTAATAATGCACACAATGTATGTTTAAATACTTTTAGGAAGACTTCGGTGATTTCTCTTATGTTTATTAATGACTTAAGTAAATCTACGTGAACACTAATTTAGGATTGCTCTCTGATGCGCATAAGTATGCAAATTGATTGTTAAAGGTCTGCAAGGACTAATCGTAGACCTTCACGAAGGTCTAAAGGTTTGTAGTGATGAGCCCTAAGATTTTATCCACCTATGTGAAGGCATATATAAGGCACTAGAAGACATCACACTAGTCTCTGGATGTAGAAACTTGGTTCTTGCATCCCCCCACACTGCTTCGGGTGAGATTGTAGCCTGCACTACGCAAGTTGCTGCTGAAAGGGCCAGTAGTGTTAGGTTTTGTTGGTTGGCACAGCTAACTCTAGACCTGTGTTAGGGCCCCCTAATCCAACAGAATTTTAACATTTTGTACTCAGGGGAAGAGCTCCACCTTGTAACTTTCAAAAGAATAAGTTTCAAAATCCCCTGACGATTTATATGTTACCTACAAGTATCCAAAGAACAAAATTTGTGGTTAGAGTCTCACGGATAAACCTTAACTCAAATTTGTATAATACAAAGATAATAATAAGTAGAAGTCCGAGTAACCATATTTAATTGAAGGAATAAATATTGTAAGATACTACGTTTTAATCCTACAAATTAACCATTAACATATGGTAAAACATAAATTACATAAAAAGATATTTCTAGTTATTATAAATTAAAGATCTCGAATATGAGATAAAAGAGCCCATGTATAAGAGATAAATGTGAAAATCTTTGTAGGGTTAGAACCCTACATAAAAGACAATAGAATTTTATGTAAGCATATGCTAAATAGAGGAATTATACAACTATTCAGGCACTCACATGAGTGGTCGCGATAAGAAATTTGGACTAAAGTCATTAAAAATAAATATATATCATTGAGGGTTAGGGTTATTATTATGATCCTAACTTAAACAAGAATACAAAAAATTATAGATATAACCATAAATGTAGAGATGCAGCAGAAATAACACTTCATTTCATCAATATCAAATACTGAAATATGCTTACAAACAGAATGGAAATAAACTAACTTGAGTGATGATAGCTTATCTCTGAGAAGGGATGTGGTGGCTACATGCCTCTCAAATGTGTTACAATGAGGCTCAAGGGCCCATTTGTTATTGAACAACAAGGGAAAACCCTAAACAACCAAAACCCTAACCCTAGGAGATGGAATGCCAAGAGTTTGTGGGCCCTGTTGGGGTTAGTTGGGTAGCTAACTTACCAGGGTCGTAACTTGGTCATATTATATTTGTTTGGTGCATATGATACCTTGTTGGAAATATCTATCCAAGTACTATAGGATTTATGGCAGGCCCCTACTAATGGCTATGGGCTTGCTGCAAACCTCAAAAAAGCGTTGTTTAGGGGGTCAAAACTGCTCCAGAAGTTCAGGACCCAAAAAACTGCTAAAAATAGTAAATGTTGCAATAAATAAGGAAATAGATTAAATTGATAGAATTTTTAGGTGGAATAAGTGGGTGACCACCAATATCCACTTAGATCGTTCCTCCCTCCTTTAGAAGCAATGTTCCCTATTTCTTGCATAGCCTCCATGAGGTGAGGAAATTTTTGTTGAATCTGCTCCCTGGTGAAGGAGTTAGCCTACTTTGAAAACTAGATATAGATGGATCCTCTATTGGTGAGTGTCCTTGATATGTTTTTCCATGATCTGATTAGTTGTGGCATGTTCCATGTAGTCTGGGTTTAGCTCTGTTGGTTTGAGTTGTTCTGAAATGTTGGATGTGTCCAGCAATGGTGGAAAGTATGGCTGAAGGAAGTCTAAATTGAACACTGGGTGTAGACCAAGGAACAGTGGAATGTTGAGCTCAAAGGTTTTGTCCCCTACAGAATTGGTGATGGTGTATTCCCCATATCGAAGTGAGTGAAGCTTGCGGTGGGGTCCAGTGAGGAGCTCCTTCTGCAAATGTAGCCAAACTTTGTCGCCCACCTGGAACTTTGTGTAGCACTCGATGTTAGTCATGGCGCTTCTTATACTTAGAATTGGATTTGTCCAATATATTATGGACCTGTTGGCAGATGTGTTGAGTGCACTCAATGAAGTTGTTAGCCCTGTCAGCTTCAGACTGGAAGTGAGTTGAACCTGCCTAAGTAGCTGCAAATGGTATGGCCACATCAATGGGACATAATCGTTGAAATCCCAGCCCTACCTGAAAGGGGTTTTGGCTCATTAAGCTATAGAGATCTTTGTTGTAGTTGTGTTGGAAATAGGGGAGGCTTTCATCCCATTTGTGTGGATGCTTCGAGTTGTACATGTGCAGAATGTGTACGATCATCCTGTTAATGACCTCTGTTTAGCCATCAGTTTGGGGGTGGAATGTTGGGGACTTAGTAAGTTTGGTATCCAATATCGACGAGAGATTTGACCAAACTGTACTTAGGAATTTGATGTCTCTATCTAAGAAATTAGATTGTGGGATCCCAAAGTATACCCACACTCACTCAAAGAAGAGATTAGTAGTGGCCTCTGCTGTGATACTCTTCTTGCAGGCCACCATAATGGTCATCTTGGAGAATCTGTCGACAAACATGAAAACACAGTCGTTGTCGTGATTAGTAGAAGGAAGGGCCGACATGTAATCCATGGAGATGGATTCGCTTCGACTAGGAGTAGGCCGAGGATTATATAGGCCTTACTTATTGATGGTTGATTTGGAAAGAGTGTATGTAGTGCAAGATCTAATGTACTTCCTAACATCCTATGAATGTTTAGCTAAAAAAATAAAAATTCATAGTACTACCACTATTTTCTCTACTCCAAAATTTCCAGCGACTCGATGTAGTGCACCTCCCAAATAATCTTGGCATGCTTGCTTGAAGGAAAATAGATGTGTCCCAGGTGGTATAACAGTGCATCCTGGAGTTGAGAATTTGGAACTTGCTTACTTTCCAAGAGTGTCTAGTATGTGTTGTCTAATTTTGGATCGCTCTTGTATAGGTGCAACCACCCCAAAGTCTCGTGCCCATAGGAGATGAGCACAGTGATCAATGCCATGATTGGCAGTGGGCTGAGGTAGTATGAAAAATTATTGGTGTTTCACTTCTTGTTCTTAATGTTCTCATGGAATGGTTGTTGGTATGTGGACTATTTCTGATGGCAATCATTCTGCAACTTCCCTTTTGTTTGTATCAACTGCAGGGGTCGGTGATCTGTGTGGATGATTGTTTCCTTCCTCAGAATGTAATGCTTCCATTGATGATAGGCCTCCAAAATGGAATACATTTCTTTTTCATAAGTAGGATACTTTCAAACTATGTCTGAAAGCGTCTCACTGTGATAAGCCACATGATGTCCCTGCTGAGTAATAACTGCACCAATGGAATAGTCAGAGGTCTCTGTCTCAATCTCAAATGGTTGTTGCAAGTTTGGTAATGTTTGCAGAGTAGAGGTGATGCTTCAACTCATCAAACGCCTTATGTTGGGTTTCAAACCAAAATAACTTTGCCTTCACTCTGGCCTTGGTGACTTGACTTAAAGGCCAAGTGATATGAGAGAACTCCAATATGAACCTACGGTAGAAATTGGAAACACCTAGAAAGTTGTGGAACTCTATTAGAGTGGTTGGGGTTCCCCAATCCCGAATGACTTGTATCTTGGTTGGGTCCACATGCACACCCTTCTCATCAATTATGTACCCCAAATATTGAACCTAGGTCATTCCAAAAGTTCATTTCTCCAAATTATCACACTTCTTGTGTTGTCGCAGGATTTAGAGAACCTGTCGAATTTGGTGGAGGTGCTCTTCCCAAATCTGGTTGAAGATCAAGATGTCATCTAAATACACCACCATGAATGCATTGGTGAAGGGTCGCAAGATGTCTTCCATCAATCTCATGAAGGTTTTGGGAGCATTCATTAACCCAAAAGGCATGACCAACCATTCAAAAAGGCCCTCCTTGGATTTGAAGGCAGTCGTCCACACATCGGAGGGTTTGATAGGCACCTGATGATAACTGGACTTCAAGTCAATCTTGCTAAAATATTTGGCTCCCTTGAGTTGGTCTAGAAGGTCATCAATTCATGGTACTAGGTACCTATTCTAGATAGTGATCTTGTTTAGTGCCCAATAGTCAATACAAATTCTCTAGGTCTTGTCCTTCTTTTGTACCAACACAATCAGTCTCCCATAGCATGATGAGCTTGGCTTGATGTGTCCTTTCTACAACAACTCATGAATCTGCCTCTTGATCTCATCATTCTCCATAATTGAGCGTTGATAGGTCAGTCCACTAGTTAGTGGTGTGCCCGGGGTCATATCGATGGAGTGCTCAACCTGACAGTTTAGAGGTACCCATGTAGGTGAGGCGAAAATATCCTTGTATTCCTACATGACCTTGTCCATATATTGTTTTTGTGTGGAGGAGCCATTTCTAGAAGTCGTGGCCACAATATTATTCTTGCCTCAAGGGAGAATCATAATGAAAACAAATTTCTTGGTCTATACTGCATTGCTTTGCAGAGATCAAAGAGATGGCGGTAGGCAGGGCTACCTCCAATATCCTGTACAACTTATTTCCCAAATTAATAATCGCAATGTGAGGTCTAGAATCATATATAACATGTCGCCCCACAAGTATGGTTGTCCTAATAATACATCACAAACTTCAAGAGGAGAAACATCACTTAGTACCTCATCCGTGAAGGGCTTGATGTTGTAGGGAAGACGACACTGTTGGCTGATGAAGAGATCTCATCCTTGGTGAATCCACCTGATGGTGTATGGTTTTTGATGTGATGTAATCGGTAGGCCCAAATGCTTCATGACCTCTATTGAAATGAGGTTCTTTTGGCTCTCATTGTCGACAATGAACTGCAACGGAGAACCCTTCATCCACATTTGTAAGTGGAAGAGGCATTCCCCCTCCTTTAGATCTTCGGGCTCATTCTTCTGGATCTTGGTGATGGCCACGGTGGCACTAGCATCCATGCAAATGATCTCCTTCCATTTTTCATTCCTCTTTTTTTAGATTGCAGATTACTGTGGTGTGATTTTTGAATGGAGTTCGGATTTTCCACAGTGTTCATATTTTCTGGTCGACATTTCGAGTCTAAAACTAGACTCATTCATTCCTCTTGTCAGGTTCTAACTCAGAATCAGAATTGTTTCTGATTTGGAAACCTTCAACTCGTCCACTGGTGACTTCTTAGCCCGACACTCACTTGTGTTGTGAGTGGAGCTCTTATGGAACTCACACCATTTTCCCATGTCCTTCGTTTCTTTTGTGGTGTTGTTATTTTCTTATGGATTCGGTGGATTTTCCTGGGTCGCTTTGTCTTGGCTTTGTCCTTTGCTCTGCTGTTTGGGAGCACCTTTCCCTTGCTTCAGATTTGTAGATCCAAAGTCTCGCTTCTTCTGTTTAAATTTCTACTCAATCTTGACAGCGTATCGATACGTTGTGTTAAGCGAGGAGATGTCTAGAAACTCCATCTCATCCTACACATACCTGTGTAGACAAACACAGTACTTGAGTACCAAATTTCTCTCAAAATCCTTAATAAACAACTTCATGCGAAGGGTATGAAAAACATTGATAAACTTTGGCACGTCTTGGTCCCTTCCCTGCTGCAGCGTGGTCCACTTTATGTATTTATATTGATAGCTCCCGACGGGGTAGTATTGCTCCTTGATGGAATCTCAAAATGAATTCCAAGTGGTTGTGTCTGAAAATAGTGAGGGTGTACTCTCTTCCTTCTTCTCATAGTAGGTTTCCCACCAATCCTTCACGTGGGGGGTGACTTTGAGAAGTGTGAGAGTAATATTTTTTCAGTTGGAAAAATCATGAACAGGAAAATATCCTTCTAGCAGATTTAACCATTTATCTACGACATTCACATCTATCTGACCTTCAAAGATAACTTGTACCTTAAAGGGTGTGGTGCTTCTAGAGTGGCTGTTGGAAGAAGATGTGTCACTTTTGGGTAGCCACTAAAGGATCTGGGCATAGTTATCCATCATCGCGTTCCTCTGCCGCTAAAGGGATTCTTCGAGCAAGATTTTGAAAGGATCTCCTGCCCCCTTGTCTTTCTTCTCTTCCGCCATGGGAGGCCATCGCGCTTTGCAAGGCTGGTCTTGCAAAGGTTCGACCAACTCAAGCCCTAACTCCTTATATCTCGACCTTGTTGGGGACATGCAAAGAAAAACAAAGAAAAAAGCATATCGCTCTAATACCATTGATCTAAACTTAAACAGGAATGCAACAAATTACAAATATAACCATAAATATATAGATGCAGCATAAATAACACTTCATTTCATTAATATCAAATACTAAAATATGCTTACAAACAGAATGGAAATAAACTAGCGAGTCAGGAAATGGTAGCTTATGTCTGAGGAGAGATGTGGCGGCTACATGCCTCTCAACTGTGCTACAGTGAGGCTTAATGGCCTATTTATTATTGAACAACAAGGAAAAACCCTAAACAACCAAAACCCTAACCCCAGGAGATGGAACGCCAATATTTTGTGGGCCCCATTGGGGTTAGTTGGGCAGCCAACTTCCCGGGGTCATAACTTGTTCATATTATCTTTGTTTGGCGCGTACGATACCTTGTTGGAAAGATCTCTCCGAGTACTCATTAAGGGAAATTTGAGGTCTAAACTGGGCCTCTTAAGAAAAATGTACAACCAAACTAAATTTTATAAGAACCAATAGGAGTCAAGATGATGATTTCAACCATGGGGGATGATTCACCATTTTTGGAGTAAAAAAGCAAAAAGATTAAAAAATAATAAAACAATTTTTTCAACTCATATTTTCAACTTATATCCCTAAGGTTTTACTCAAATTTCAAGCAGGAGTATTCGTTGGATGCAAAATTTAACTCCTCACCCAAGGAGTACCCATGTTGCACACTTTTGATGGACCATGTTACACAAAAAATGAAAAATACATGAAAAAATGTGATTGTAATCACATGTTTCATGTATTTCTCATTTTTCGTGGAGCAGAGTCCATCAAAAGTGTGCAACATGGGTACTCCTTGGATGTTAAATCAAACTATGCATCCAATGAGTGTTGTTGCTCACAATTTGAGTAAACCCATAGGGAGATAAGTTGAAAATACGAGTTGAAAAAATATTTTTTTCCCTCTAAAATCTGATGTAATCTAATATTATTTCATTATTTCCGTTGTTATTTATAATTTCCTTAGGAGGCCCATTTTAAACCTAAAAAATTCTCTAATGACAGGATTTGCAACAAGCCCTTGCCTATGGCTACGGGCCTGTTGCAAACCTCAAACAAATGTTGTTTAGGGGTCAAAACTACTCTCGAAGTTCAAGACCCAAAAATAGCTAAAAGTAATAAATGTTGCAATAAACAAGGAAGCGGATGAAACTAACTGAAGATATAGGTGGAATAGGCGGGTTGCCACACATATCCACCTATGTCATATTCTAGAAATCCTAATCATCGCACTACCAAAAAAATAAACATAACTTAAAAAGAAACATTTATAAATTTAAGAAAAATCGCCTGAACAAAGGAGAAACCACTTTCCAGGAGCTGAGAGCAAATTTTATGGGAGACAAAATCAAAAGCCAGTCATGAAAATGTCCAAGAAGAACTCTAAAAACCTTATATTTAAAACTGTTAGGGTTAAACTCTTGGGCACTGTAAAGGAAATACTAAGTTAATTTCCCAAGCAATAATATTTGTATTTACCTATAAGAGTATGATCATATAACCAGTTTCACTTTGTTAACCAAAAGTCGAAGCCAGAAAATAAACTAGAACCAAGACATCAATATTTTGTTAAACCTCGAAAGCACATAGGGAAAAAATAATAAGTTAATATGGAAAATATAGATACGAAGTCATAAAAATATTAGGGAATATGATGTAAAACCCTCTATAGAGAATGAAATCCCATGAATGAGTGGAAGCATTTAGCATAACATTTATGCCTTGAAAATTGATGAAGAAAGGCTTGCAGAATCTAGAAGTATTTAATCATTGCATATGCAGTAAAGGTATAGATTTAGTGTAAGTTTAATTGCAGAGCTTTTCCTAAGAGGTAACGAAAGAATGAGCAAACAAGAGACCCAAGAGATAGTCAATTCAATAAATGAAACCCAAAACCTCCTCAACCGTTGATTAGGAAGGACCAAATCATACATGTTAAGATTAGGAAGCTAAACCATGTGAATGCATGAGGTAGCTACCATCGTGGCATAAGAATAAAGCTCCACATTTGTAAACGGAATCATGAGTGTTATAAAATTGTGTTGTGACACCAAGAAGATCCACGTCAATGACTACGTGTTGATAATACAAGTGGTGTGGTGTTGGACAAACACATATCTATAACACGAGGTAAGAGGCATATATATATATTTTATTATCAAACGAAGAATTAAAACCAAGGCATGATAAGTATGTTATGGTCACAATACATGTTGATAGAACAATTTGTCTCGTGAATATATTTTCGACCCACTCATATAAATTAAGGTTATATTAATTTAATATAACCACAAAAAAATTGTTCCACAAGGTAATTACATCGTTAGAAAAATACTAGTAACTTAGATAACACAAAGAAAATAGAAAAAGTATAAAAGAAAAAAACAAACCAATAAACAAAATATGGTGACCTAACATGCCCAAGATTGATTTTAGAAAAATATGGTGACCTAACATGCCTAAGATTGATTTTAGAATATATTTACACATATATTAGGAGAAAGAAAGAAGACTAAGTAATGAATTAAATATTGTGTGTAATGCAGTGATTCACCAATATTTTATTTAATTGGAAAATGTATTGAAAAAGGTTTAGATTTAAATAGAAAACAAAGTATAGTATCAAAGGAAAACACCTTTATGTGTAAATCATGAGAATTAAAGATGTGATTCTTTTTGCAAATTGATTATCGTAAGAGAATAAAAAGTAATGATTAATGACAAATTACTAATGTACAAACAAGAGGGTATGATAAGAGTAGTTATACTTACTAGTAAAAAAAAATAGGTGAATTAACAAGGTACATTACAAGTGGAATTATATTTGTAGATTACAACATTGGGCTTGTTATGGATTCTAAAATGAAATATTATTTTTTATGTGACATACAGACAATCAACAATTACAAAAAGATTTCAAGAATGTATGAAGATAGAAATGGACATACTTTTATTGGGTCACCTAGGGAACGTGAGGAGAATAATAATGAGTTGGGAATAATAGGAGGAGAAATTGGCAATACAAAAAATCATGAATCTGAAATTCTACAAGTAGTTCATAGTTTAAAGGAAGATTTAGATTGTATTAAATCTAATCAAGAAAAATTTTCTAAAGCAAAGGATTAACAAGAGGATATTAATGGCTACATATTGAGAAGATTGGAAGAAAATAGAGGCAGCAGGAAAGCTAGAAAAACTCATAGGAAAAGACCTAGAAGTGAATCTACTGATAAAATTGAGTCTATAACTTCTATTGAAAATAAAACACTTGAGTTTGATGAAAAGGAGGAACAAAAGTTCGGTAATAGTACCTTTGTTTCTAAGAAGAAAAATGTTACATCTCAGTTGCAAGGTGAGTTTCAAAAGATTAGACCTCCAAACTTTGATGGAGAATCTGAGGAAGGAGTAGATTCTTGGTTTCTGAATATGTCAAAATATTTTGAAGTCTACAATTACCCTAGTAACCTGAAGGACATATTGGATACATATCATCTAAATAGTAAAGTATCATTTTGGTGGGAGTAGAATAAAGCAACAAAGAATATTAGAAGCAAAAATTTGACAATGGAAACTATTTAAAAAGGAATTAAAAAAAAAAAAGTATCTAATAGAAAGATACTTCGATGAGAAGACCAGAGAGTTCCATGAGTTAAGGTAGGGTAAATCAACTACAAATGAATTTGTGAAAAAAATCATGATCTTGTTGAGGTATGTACCATATATAAAATAAGAAAAGGAAAAAATATAGAGGTTTATTAGTTTCTTTCCTTTGTCATATAGGGAGAGGATTGAATTTGACAATCCAAAAACAATGGATGAAACAATAAGGAAGGAAAAGCTATGTTATAACCAGAACAAGTAGAAAAGTGACAATTATAAAAGTTAGATAGCCAAGAAAAATGTAAATTTAAATGCTAAGAAAAACGGATTTGAAACTTGCCTTTTCCAATACTTTTAAAAGCATTCAAGGGGAAATTACAGTAGAAAATTAAATCGGTAGAAAAACTTAGGACAAAAAAGTGGGCAAGGAGAAAGAATAGAAAACAATAACTTTGGTGAATTAACTAGGCCACAAATCAAGTGTTGGGGTTGTAATTATAAGCATTTGTGGAGGGATTTTCCAAAAAATCCCTTGAACAGAAAATCAACAATAAACAATATGTAAGAAGCACCTATAGTCAATGATGTTGCTTGCAATATTCCAAGGATTAGTGCATCGTTGGATGGAAGACAAGTTGATCATCAGTCCATTATGGTGGAGATCCAAGGTAATATATTTGGAAAGAATGTGACTGTGTTAATTTACCTTGGTTCTAGTTTAAGTTATATTTCCCCTGCTGCAATTGAAAAATGTGGGCTTAAAAAGGAAAAGCAGAATAAACCATGGTTAGTACAATTGGCCATAGGAGCTAAAAGAAAAGTTATTGAAATAAGTAAATATTATTCAATATATCTAAATGGAATGTATATTAAATTAAATTTGAGTATCCTGTCATTGATATCTTCTGATGTCCTTGTTAGCATCAATTGGTTAGAACCACACAGGGTAATCTTAAATTGTATATAAGTCTTTTACATGTATCAATGATGAAGGGGAGGCTTGTACGGTAAAATGGGTTTGAAGAGCCATTTCTATGAGGCAAATTTATGCCTTATAGTTAAATAAATGTGCTTGTAAAGGATGCCAAATGTTTGTAGTTTAGATTGAATGCCTTTCTAGTAGCAATCAAAAGCTATATGTAGAGGATTATCTTATTTTGGAAAAATATAAAGATATTTTTCCTTAAGAAATACCAAGACTTCCTCCAGGAATGGATATATACTTTATAATTGATCTTATTCCTGGAGAATTTTCAATATCAAATCCCCATATAGAATGAGTATTCATGAATTCATGGAATTAAAAAATCATCTACAAGAACTACTAGAACTGGGGCAACCATATGTTCAATTTCACTCCTTTGGGCATAGGGATATCTCTAAGCTCTGATACCAAATGTTATGCAACCAATTCACAAAATAGAAGAAAAGATGGGTAAACAACTTCAAAATCAGCCTCTTCGAGGGGGCAACCTCTTTTACATTACACAAATGAACAATTCTAGGATGATTCAAATGACAAAACATCCTTCCTATATATAGGAGTCTAAGGGGTCACAATATAATCAAAGTTGACATAACAATAATAATTTAAGGTCACAACAATAACAATAATGGGCTTCTATGGGGCACAATAATACAAATGTGGGGAAAACTGGGGAACCAAAATAACAATAAGGGGCTCCAATGACAATGGTAATGGGGGAATCACTAGTATTATAGGGACCTAACAAGAAGTATATAATACCTAGTGTATCATCTTGGGGTGCACTAGTCTTATTTGTTAAAAGGAAAGATAGAACCCTTAGAATTTGTATATATTATAGGCATATCAACAAAATGACCATAAAAAAAAACGTATCCCTCGCCTTGAATTGATGACTTATTTTACCAATTCAAGGGAGCTTCAATTTTATAAAAAAATGGACCTAATATCTAGATAACATCATATTAGAATCAAAGACATGGATATTCACAGGACGCGGTATGGGCATTATGAATTTGTTATACTTCCATTCAGACTCACTAATGTACCATCCACTTTTATGTGTCACATTTTTGGACAAATTTTTCATTGTGTTCATAGATGACATTTTAGTCTACTCAAAGAGTAAAAATAAACATGATCAACATTTACAAATGGTTCTTCAAACACTTAGATAAAATGAGTTGTATGCTAAGTTTAGCAAATGCTCATTTTATCAAGAAAAGATTCACTATTTTGGCCATGTGGTATCTGAGGAAGGGATTCATGTGGATCTAGAAAAGATAAAGGCTATCATAGAGTGGCTAGTTCCTAAGGATGTAGTTTATATCAGGTCTTTCAAGGGAATTACAATTTATTATAGAATATTTATAGAGGGAATTTCCAAACTAGCATACCCAATCACTTCTTTACAAAAGAAGGGAACTAAGTTTGAATGGAATCAGAAATGTCATGATAACTTTGGGATATTGAAGCAATTGATAACTACTACTCCAATTATGAAATTAGTTGATCCCAATAAATACTTTGTAGTCTATATGGATGGTTATAAAGAAGGTTAGGAGGAGTTATAATGCAAGAAGGCCATGTAATAAGTTATGAATATAGAAAACTAAAATACCATGAGAAGAACTATGCCACCTGTTAGCCTCCTGCTGCAGCAGGTTACTCATATTTCATGATTGACATTTTCACAGACCAAATATGTCATACTTTGCATGCTGCAATGCTCCATATTTGCTTAACAGTCTCCAAGCGAAGAAGGCTACTCAGAGTTCATCTAACTGCTTTCCAAATTTTGAGAAGTTATTCTGGTATTGTACAATTTTCAGTTAAAGGGAGGTCCAAACAGCGTAATCTTGGTCTTCCTAGGTTTCAATTTCCTGTTTTAGAATATAGAGAATGAAAATCTGTCCAAACAGCTTAATCTTGGCAGAGTCTTAGATAGGTAGAGAATCAAAGGAGCCCAACAGCTTAATCTGGGCCCTCGGATGAAATAAGGGTATTTTGTAGATAGGAAAGCATAAAAAAGAAAAATTGAAATGATGGGTTTGCAAGTCTAAGTGCACCCAAACCAAAAGAAGAAAAAATGTTAGGTAAATAGGCTGGGCAGGTAGTTTTGAGGTTGCAGAATATTGATTGCTGATTAGTTCCAGGTTTTTAGGTGTCATCTTTACTCAGGACACAATCACCAGGCAGTTCTGTGTGAGAAGCTCAAAACAGGCATAACTAACTTCCTTTCTCCATCTCCCCCTAATCATTAACTAATTTCCACAAAAAGAGGTCAAGATCTGCTTGATACCTCTTAAGTTCCATCATTTTCATGTCATTAGCTTGGGTGAAGATCTGCTTTACTCAAAGATATTCCATACTCTCTCTATAAGGTTCTATCCCCTCGTTGCAGCCTAAGATCTCCCAAACTTAGCGCTTTCTTACCATCTCCATATTTACTAGTGACATTACTATTTAACTCCCTATATTTTTCCCATCCCTCTACTAAAACTATGTAAATCATCCCCTATGTAAATATCCCTCCCCCTGGTTGAAAAGTAACCATAAGTACCCCCGGGAATTTCTCAGTTTATCCGAAACTTGGCAAGAGCCCTCATGTTGCCCCTTCAAACCATCTTCTAAATACAGTGGACTCCTTCCAAAGTATAAAATCCCTTTTTTTGGTTATCGGACCCCTTTCGAGGCCTCAAATGTTTTTCTAACGCACTTACTCACTCCTTCCGACCGCAATAGACCCCTTGCCGATTTCCTTAACACTCTGTAGATCCTAGTAAGCCATCTCGTGTCGCCATATCGCAATATTCTCACCATATAAGTTATGCCCCATCCGTTGTTACCCGATGCGATATCGCGATATCGGCAATCGGCAGTCGCAAGCGTCGCATGTCCAAATAAAATACCTTCTCGTTCCCCGCCGACGCGATATTGCGATCACGTCAGAAGAAGTTCATCTCATCGCCTTCAAGTATGAGCACCCCACCACGTCACATCTGTACCAGGTACCCACTGCTGATGTCAGCAGGCTGACGTCATCCGCCATACTACTGATGTCAACAGCCAAAAAAACCGAAAATTTGCGCAGGAAGAAAAATCGCACTTCGGAGCTCCGAAACAAGAAACAGAGGCAGTTCTCGATGTGCGATTAGCGCGAAGCGCTAATCGCGCATCGCTACGAGAAATAGGCCGTTTTGGGGAATCTTTAGGGAATCTTTTGATTCCTTGGCCCGTTTTGCGCCGAAAAAGCCTGAAATTGCCCGATTTTGCCAAAATTAATCCGGTTTAAAGACAGGAAAGGACCAGAGACAGAGATTAAAGAGTATCAGATCAAATCAACAGGGAAAAAGCACATCAAAGAGTATTAGCGAGCGGCGGAGACCATCAATGTAGCGGTAAAGAGTATCAGCGAAAATCTTAAACAGCGGCCCAAAGCAGGAGAAAATTTAATACCTTCCAGCAAAGTCAAAGAAAGAGGGCGAGGCCACTCAAAACTTTCAAATCATGGTTATTGCACATTTAACTTGCACCAGAATAGAACTACAGATCCCGAAGCACAATTATTCCAGTAGTACTGCATCGAGCCTCCAAGGGTCACATTGCACTCTTTTTTATTTAGCTGCCTCTAGCGCAGCCCAAAGGACTTACTTGCATTTAATTCCAGCGACAATTAGGTTTTAGAAAAAGCTTTCCAGCAGACCTGTTTAGGTCAATTGTAATAAATGACTTTCTGATATTTTGCTTATATATACCACCCTGAAAGATGGAGTACGGGTTGGTTGGTGAGTCGAGGAAGTTGCTTAATCTTTGATATCTCGACATTTTCTTCAAGCAGAGACCCGCACTGTAACTGTCATACTTTCTATAATCAAAGACTGTTGAAAGCATGGATTCTGGAACTGTTTGATGTGTTTAATTGGCTGAGGAGTGATTAAGGAATTCCTGTGCTTCTACATGGTTCAATAAGTGTTTCTCAACTCTGTTAATTTTCATGTTTTGTTTTACCACCGTTCCGCCATCTAAATTGCAGAAAATAAGAATAGCTTAGGATTTGTTTAACTACACCTTAAGCTCAATTTCTGCATTTTTTCATGTTTTCATCAAAAATAGTTATGAACATGATCCAGGTGGATATTGGTGGCCACCTTCCAAGTCCACCTAGACCCCCACCATTGTCTTTCTCAGCATTTTCAGTTTCCTTAATTGTAGCACAACTTACTATTTTTAGCAGTTTTTCGGGTCCTGAACTTCCGGAGCCGTTTTGAGGACCTAAACGACGTTTTTTGGGGAATCCGGGGGCAACATGAGTCCATGGAATGGACCATGTTGCGCGTTTCAACAATGATAGTGCTCGAATAGATCTTTCTAATGAGCTATGGTACGCATCAAACGGAGATCATATGCTAAAGTTACGACCCCGGGAAGTTGATGTACCAACTTACCCCCAAACGGGGCCCACAGTTTGGCGTTTCATCTCCTAGGGTTAGGTTTTGGAATGTTAAGGGTTTTTCATTGTTTCTCAACAATAAATAGGCCTTCGAGCCTCATTGTAAGTCAGTTCAGAGGCATGTAGCCCACACATCTCTTCTCAGAGATAGCTTCCATCGCCCTAGCTAGTTTATTTCCATTTCTGATTGTAAGCATATTTCAGTATTTTCCATTAATGAAATGAAGTATTATTTCCGCTGCATATTTTTGTATATGGTTATGTCTGTAATTTGTTGCGTTCCTGTTTAAATCCGGATCAATGGTTGGTAGGGAGGCTCCAAAAGGAAGCTAAGAAAAAAAATTTGAGGGTGGTTGTAGCTGCTACAACACTTGGCGGCACACTTGTAGAACTCCATCTCTCTGAATGGACATTGTTTCATGGAAAACAATTCCTACACCTCCAGAAGTATTGTTCAGCTCTCTGATCATCTTGATTTCCACACTAGCTCGATTGAAATATGTAGCATCTGCCATGCTCTTAGTCTGTCAACACACATTCCAAGTCAAGTCAACACAATTTTTTCAATTGGGATTAGGGGTATATTAATACACAAGAAATATGATAATCAAAGTTTAAGTTTGATCTCTGGTATTGCTCTCCTGCCAGCAGGCCTGAACAATACCCCGACGAAGTCACGCAGGAACACAAGCATCACTCTGCTACTAGCGAGCCTGGCTAGTACCCCAGCGGAGTTACTTGCATCACCTCTCTACTTAGGAAGCCTTTCCCTTCTTTTTACTAGTTCATTTTTCATTTCTCCAAAACTGTGCATAAGAACTTATTCATTTTAGAGGCAGAAGAGGGATCCTAACTTATTGAGAGCAGAAGCGGTTGTACCTTCAGAGAAGTATTTTGTATATACCTCTGACATAATTTTTAAGGCTTCCCCCCCACCTTACTCTACTTGACTTAGCTGACAAGGGTTAACCCAAAACAAACGACTAGAGTAGGTGATACTAGTTAGCACGCAAACATTGTGTTTTCACCAAGGTTCACTTCAAATAGAGCATATTTTCCATTGATGCATCATTGACTGAAGACAACAAGTTCTACATAAATACATAGGACAACAAATAACCAACTATTGATAATTGCCCAAGTCCTCTTGTAATTTACCCTTGCTTGTTTCAAGAGTTGCACATAGATCCATGTGAAACTAACCTACAAATGTAAACAACAAAACAAACAACAAAACAAAGAGTAGAGGCAAATTTGAAAGCAAGGCACGTAAGCAAAGAAAGAAAGTAAGAAAACAAACACACAAAGGAAGAAGTAAACATGCATGCAAGAAAATAGGTCATAAAGCAGAAACTACTCCTACTCCTAAGCTAACGGTGCATGGGTCTACTCACGTAAAGTGATACTTTCAATGCAGCCACCGATGCATTGGTCGACCTATGTTGGTGAAGGCATGGTTCACGAATAGCATAGTCAGGCAAACCAGTGAACATGAAAGATATAACAATGAAGACAAACACACTCTGAGTTTAAATGCGTCCATAGAAAGGAAATGAGGGAAAGAGCATGACATGCAATTTATGGACTTACCATGGTGTTGTTGTACACTGTGTGCAAACGTTAAGCATATGCACTCGACTGTGACATGCAAGGAAATGAGATAAATATAGATAACTTGCATCATGCAAGACTACTTGATGTGTAAGATTCCTCCAATGCTTGAGCGATGGATCATGTAGTTTGAGTGGAGGAAGTGAAATCTATGTGTGGGATTGATCTTCAATGCGTATAGATGAGTGATGAGGAGCCTTGGGTGTTTCAACAATTTCCTGACCGGAAGTGAAACCAACTTCAAGATAGCAAGGGTTTGACATAACCATCAGTGCAAGCTAAAGTGCCTCGTTAGTCTACGGGGTTTCAACTTCGTCAACAGATAGATCATCATAAACAGGTGGATTTGAAAGATCAACAACGATAGAATCAACATCATGATCGAATATAGGAGTAAATCTATCACGACGACTAAGATTAGAAAAATCAATGATTTCATCGGCATCCTCATGATCAAATAAATCAAATAGAGGGGTAGATGAGAAGCAAGAATGTTCACCCTCTACATTTCAGAAAAAGAAGGTGAAAAATCAAGTGGATTTTCAATGAATGATTCGTCCTCTCCGCTGACAAATGATGGACCGACATTGCATGTGTTCTGCAAGTGATTAGTAATAGATGCATCCATGGATGGATTTAAAAAAGGAAAATAAGAGATAGAAATAATCACCAAAGATGCCAGGAAAACACGGATGGGGCGCAGATAGAAGGGGATCATCCTTCACCGCAGGTTGATGTTTAGGTTCCCAGTCATACTCATCATGAATGGGAGCACATGTTGGTTTTGCAACACCAACTCCATCGATAGTGATCCTCATTCACAACAGGTGTAGAGTCTGGAATGGAAGAACACAAGATAGTGCAATCCGAAGGATCAACAGAACGTGAAGATAGAGGTTAAGGTAACAAATGCATGTGACAACCCATGGGCTTCGCAACCAAATCTGCGCGAAATTTGAGAGAAGTGATGTTGGGAGGATATGAAAGTTAAAAAACATGTGTGCATGTTCTCCCACATCACTCTACGGTGGTAAAGCTGTTTGATGAGAGGAAGGTGGACATTCACTTGTGACAGGGACCGTATCCACTTGTGATTGTGCAGCTCCATCACTGAAGTATGTTGAGCGGGGTTTGGACTTCAACTTCATCTTGGGATTGATTGATTTGTTAAGGAAATATTCAAATCTATCCCAAAGATATTGAAACTTCATTTGGATTTTTGGAGCTTCAAACTGAAGTACATGGAAGCACTACCAAAAATCCATAGGTGATTCATGCAGAGTCTTCCATTGCTTCAACAGTTTTTTTCAAGAGTTTCAGGATCAAAATCATGGAAAGTAGATTCAATTATATCACATCACTGTTAAAGTGACTGCACTCAACCATGTGGCAGGCTATTTCACCATCATTGTTGGGATTCGCGAAGTGTGTGTGAAGGTAACAAGTTGACCTCCTCTGTATAGAACTCATTTGCATCCTCAAGGAATGCAAAGAAATCTTGTAAGTACTCAGGCCATGCCACTTTGCCATCAACATCATACATGAATTCCGGCAAGAGATCAAAAACCTCCCTCGTGATGTCGAGAGGTTCATAATTAGATAGACATCACGGAGGGATGAGCCTAACGGTCTCCATGAAAGATATGCAACGATTCAAAATAGGATGTGAGGACTCAACTTGTCATCTGGCCCTCCTTCTAGTGCCAAAAATGTTGATGGTAAAGGACCAGCCAGCATGGCAAGGGATCTCCCTGGTGAGAATTCCCAACTAGACTTCAAATCATTTGGTGTAGGAGTCCCAGTAGTGGGTTGTACAGTATCGTCTTGACCGCAGTTTCATGCAGAGGCAAGCAGGATGTCCTTGTTGGTAGCAAGGGTGTGACCAGCACAACAAACCAAGGAAGGTGCATGAAGGGTTCTAACACATGGAATGGGGAATAAGTGCGCCCCTTAGAAACCTATGGAAAAATGTAGCTTGAAAGGGAACACATGAGAAAAGATACATCACAAGCTGGAAGGCACGTGAACCAACGATCCATAGTGATGGTTAAACCAACGACACATCTCAATAATATTCATACATACATATATAGAAAATTCCATACATACATGTGTAAGAAAACATATACAAATATCATTAAAGTAACCAAGATAATTGAAATACAATAAAAACAAAAGCATGAAAAGTGTTGGCTCTGTTATATTAAGAAAGTGAAAGTTCCAATCATACATACAACCATGTCCAACTACTAGTCCTGACAAAGGAACATTACAGTCACTTTTGCCTGCTTGTCCAAAGATATATACTAGCTCTGCATTGTGGAGAAGCCAAGGGTCATTATAATACAATCCAACCTTTCTCTAAGACACACCTATAGGAAGCTTGGCTCCCAAAAGCCTGTATAATGAGTTATGAGGTTCCATAAATAGCAAAGGGTGGGGTGACCCTTGACATTCCCCTTTATGACTCCTCACCTACCCTCATGACTCTTCGACCACTACATGACTATTGCATTTGACCATCGACACTTGGTCTTTCACTTTTACAAGATGTTACATTACAATATTCACATGTACCCATGTGAGACAAAATAGTCTTGATTAAGCCATGCAAGATATCACTAAGAGTCGAACAACTATGGGAATACCAGCTCTTCAACATCCTTGCGATGATCGACGGTGGTGAATTGATGCCAAGCTTGGTAGTTCGTGATGGTGTCTGTGTGCTCAATGGTGACATCCTACTGAAAGACAACTCTTGCCTCCATTGCATCCAGGTACACTAATTTTGTGCCTTTATCCAACTCGTATGATAACATGTGCATCATAGTCTTGAGTGCAGCTGGATCAACAACATATTGATGCATTGTGTCTGCGTTGATCTCCAATTCTGAGCTGGTGGCTACACGCATCAACTCATCAAATTACATGTCCAACTCCAGTCAGACTTGGTTCTTTGACTTCACCTTGGTGAGTGTGCCAATATATGGGATCGCATGCGTGTGCACAATGTTGTCCATGCTTCTGAACACGATTGCATGTGGAGCCTGCAAATTGGTGATGTGTTGTGGGAGTTCCTCATAGTTTCATATCTAACTCCAAATGTGTGCCTTCAACTCTACCGCCTTGGGCTTCATCATCTTTGGCAAGTGAAATGGGGCTCCTTTTCACATCATTTTTCATGTTTGCATGCGATCAATAACAATGTACAAATTTGAAAATATGTGTTCTCTCCTAGCACAATGCTGCTGCCAACCATTGAGATGGATAACTGACTTGTGCATGGTGCCGAATATGGAATACAACATCTATGTGAATGTTTCAAGAGATGATACTTCATCCATTATTGTTTTCCTCAACTCTGTGCAGGAGAATGATGTAATTGTTTCTCCTCCATGCTTGGTCAATTGTAATTCCTTAGCGATTCGATCGTTCTCTTCTCTCAGGAATCGAACACTCGAGCTGGTGGCTTTGGCATATGCTCTAGTAGCATGGGCCAATGTTGTTGGATGCTTGTGCACATCGGATACGATCACTCATTCTTACAAACTACGCGGGATATGTGTGGACATCCAGAGTAGGCACTCTGCGTGACTGCACAACTCTATGTTGCGACTCATCAAAGGATATGTTGTGCATCTCTACCTTCGGATTGCCTTCAAGGAACTTTGTGTGTCCTTGATCATTTGGGACTTTCTTTGCTTCCAGATCTATCAAAACCAGTGTGGTGACCTCTTGGTTATGAGGCATGAAGTCAATATCATGTTCAAACTTTGGCTGCACCACATTTGTATCCATCTACACTAGCATCTATTCAATCTCTTGAGCTAAGTCCTGCTCCTGCGATTTCTCACCCTATGTGCTATGTGCCAGCTACTCAGATGAGTCTATAACCTATATGGGTGCAGTTTCATCAAACTGTGCATGTTGTGCCTCCTGCTCTGTCTATCCCTCCTACACTTCTCTCTTTTGCACAGCTCTTGCTATTTTTGGAGTTGCTACTTTAGCTCTTGCAATTCCTTTTCTATTTTCTCCATCCTTCTTTTCTCTCTTTGCCTTTTCGCGTTCCTCTTGTCACATTATCACATCTTAGCCTCAATCTCCAAATCTGCTTTCCTCACAAGTGGATTTACTCTGAACTTGCGACTTAGTTCTTCCTTTGTGTTTTCAACAACCTTTCTCTTGCCTTTGTCATGTGTGTCGAGTCGTAAAAAGGGTCTTTTTCACCTCTAATTACCTCACATTAACTTGTCAATCCAGGAACCTTTTTTTATTTCAAAGAGTGTCTTACTTTGAGGCTGTCATTTGTTAGAGTAATGCTAGTAGTATAGTGCTAAAAATACAAGAGTAAACGGGTGCTTAAAACAATATCTACTTACAGTAAAGAACTTTAAGGTTGAAATCATGCATTCGGGAAACTAATCAATTTATCACTCAAGGGTCCAGTAACAGTAACTCATCCCTCTGTAAACTAATGTAACTAAAGATAATCAAGGAACAGATTAGCAATCTGGGACTAGACAACAAATGTCAACACCCACTATAGTTTCAGATCGTTCTACACACCAAAGCAATGATAACGCAAATAATCAGGAAATGGAACAGTAACTAGGAAATGGAACAGCAACTAGAAAATGTAGCAGCAACTAACTCTTATAAACAACAACACCTTAATCTTCAGAGATAAGTGCAACAATCATATCCTACAGAAATTAGGTAGCAATATTTACTCTAAGAATAAATTGGACAACACACGAAAATAGAACGACAACTGATTAGTAATGAAATATAGAATAGTACTCAGAGCCAAACATAAGTGCACGATAAACCAAGATAAATAGCACACACGGCACACCTTAATATTGAGAAAAGTAGTAATTTGATTTCGATACCACAAATATCAATATTAGTTACAAAGAATAACGATCGTAATTCGTAATGGAACAACAATGTCAGTTGAACAGCAATCGCAATTAAATGTAAACCATAGATGAATACAGCAATACCAACTTATGAATGTTACAACACGGTTACTTTGTAATTGAACAGTGATAACATTCCATAAAGACCAACAATATGATATTAATGATTAAAGGAACAACAATGCGTTACAGAGTTAGAGTGAACAATACAACATTCCTGTCACAGAGAATGAGATTTCTTAGTCAAACATAAATCAAATATAACAGAGTCGTGATGTAAAATGACAAAACATATCAGATTATTGGTCAAATCTGATAATGAAAACCACACACAAACAAAAGGTCATAGTACAGGAGCAAGTGTTCCACCAGGGCTAGCCCCTTAGCCTCTAGGGACACACCACTTGAGATTATTACAAGATCAAAGGTGAAACAGTAACCAGGTTTATATTAAAGCATTAAAATAGAGTTACAACAGATCACTTCTAAATGAGAGTCGATGATCAAAGTCCTAAATTCAGAGAAAAGTTACAAAGAAAAATGACAGTCGATCCCCCCATGGGCTAGCGTTGCTGCCCCTTTTTATAACAACTAAGGCGGAGATATCAATGATGAAAAAATAGTTAAGGCAACGATCCCTCAGGATCAAAGGATCCTAAGGGATTCGCCAAACTATTAATTCCTAGTTATCCATTTGTTTTCTTGCGCTGAGTCGATATCTCATTTTCCTTTCCCTAGCTGATATGCTTTAATTTGGATCGCCTTGTTTGCATGTGGTTCCCCGCCAAAGGGACAACAGTTAACTTGGCCCTATCTTTTTCTTTGGAACGGAAATATTTTGTTTTTCCTTTTTCCTGCATAAGAAATGGCAATTATCAATGTTTCCGTGTTGCATATAAATCCTACAGATTTTGTCATGATTTCTTATTATCTACCTATTTCATGATGCAAAGGGGCTGTGAGTTTTAATGAAAAGATACCAAAATAATCAACAAAAACATACCTTCTTTAGTACTCCACACACCCCCCTGCTTACCCTTTTTCATGCCCTCATGAAAAAATTATATTTGAGATGTAAGGCAGTGAGAGAGTAGGCTGGAGATGGGATCTCATGTCGTGGTCTACAGCCATGATGCCTAACTAGGTGCTAAAAAAGATGGTCTGTCTGACCTCGGGCATCTCATACAGGGTTTGGTATCCAGGTGCAGGGTGCCAAATAGTCGAACTCTGGAACCTATATCCTAACCAAGATGGCCCTGCTCTCAAGATAAATTCACCATAGAGGTTCAAGTGATCGGCAACTAACTTAAAGTTCTCATAATTAAATGGTTCCCTGAGTTGGATATTCGGATTAGAGATCTGGTATCGAAATTTAGCCACATCAATGGCAATGTCTTTAATAGTGAAAATGTATTCTATTCCCTGCCGATTGATTGTTGTATAAATGGGTCCTAATTCTTCAATCACGCCTGGAGTTCCCATGAGGTTCCTATGTTTCCTCCACAACTGCACTGGATTTCTAGGCTCAACTGTTACCCATAAGTCTAATCCATTTTCTTGTCTTTGGAAGGCATTATAGGCTTTAAGCCATTTGATTTGATTAACTCCAAACGTAATAAATGCTTACAGGTGGATATCCCCAACTAAAGGGTCGGGGTTCTACTCTATCTCTTGGTTTAACACAAGGTTATCTAGATACAATTCACACAATAATATTTGAACCTTTACCCCATAACGCTTACAACAATTTATAAAATCATCAATGGTATTAATTTGTATAGGGGCTCCTGCTCTGACAGCCTTTATTTTCAATTTCAAATATCGTTCCATTAAAAACAAGGCATAATTCATAGCATGGGCTCTACATGCAAGGACATCAGTGTACAAAGAGCATAAGGTATCCATCTTCTTGATAAATATATCTAACCTATGAGTTACCTTTGCAACTTTTTCGTCTTCCTTTTGCCATCCTTCAAAGGTCTGGCTTTCGAATAGATTGATATTCCTTAGTTGTTGTTGTAATTCTTCATACTTTTGTTGAGAAACTGTTTGTTCTGTAGGTTTTTCTATTGCTTGTTCAGCCTGCATCAAACCCTCTCGTAGGGCTACTGTCCTTGGATCACTGTCCCACATGGTGATGGTGAGCAGAAGGTTCGCTTGAATCTTCTTATTGCATCGTCTCGTGTTTATGGTTCGCATTTCTTCAGACGGTTGTGTCTCTGTCTGCACTTCTTTGTCATAGGTTGATATATCATCTATTTGTACTTCGACATGGGTAATAGTTGAATGTTGTTCCATTTGGTTTTGAACAGCAAACTGCTCCTCAACAAGGTTTTGAATGGAAAACTGCCCCTCAACAGGGTTTGGAACAGCAGACTGCTCCTCAACAAGGTTTGGAACAGCAGACTGCTCCTTAATAGGGTTTGGAACAACAGACTACTCCTCAATAGGGTTTTGAAGAGCAGGGTGGACTTGAGTCCTCCGAACCTTTTTCTTGAGGGGTCTTTCCGGAGTGGTTGCATGTCTCACCCCCGAAGTCCTTTTTACCCTCTTCCCCATTTTCAAAACCTTAATTTGTTGTCAAAGTCGAGCTATCACATTTAGTAATCTTTGTTGTTATTTCCGTAATCTTTTAATTTCTTCTATTTCCTTAGAAGGAACAGCTATCTGTTTACTCGGGCCTGGACTGTTATCTCGATCAATTCCCTGGTTTTCTTCTTGGGGTTCTCCTTCATTGCTCTGTTCGGGTTGCTCAGGAGTAAAAACCCTGGTCGGTTCTGTTATTTCCCAGGTGACTTCTTTTTCCACCCCTTCTTCTTCCTAAAATTCTTCTGGTGTAGTCTGGCTAGGAACCGATTGTTCCTCCTCTATACCACTTTTCTCTCCTGTCATACTTTCATCATGAACAGGCTGATTCTCTTTTTCTACTTCCTCATCATGTAATTCTTCAGGTGCATTTTTGTCCTGAGCAGAATGCTCTTTTAGTTCTTCTTCAACATGGAGGCCTGGCAGGCTGAGAGGTTGGGCATATTCACCCATATTGGCCAGAATTTTGGCCAATTCATCTTCCTGCAATGGATTTTGCAAGGGGCTGTTTTCACGCTGCTCTGTTTCTTCCTCCTCCTACCCAGGTTGCTCGGTCTCTTCCTCTTTTTCTCCTTCCTCATTTCCTTCCAATCCTTTCTCATTCTCTTCTCCTTCCAATTGCGTGGGTTGATCATCCCATGAATCGTTTATCTCTACTGGTTGGCTAGTATCCCCTTAGGAATTTTCCAGCCTCCCTCTAATCCATGCCAATCTGACTGATTTATTTCATTTCAATGGACTATTTGGTGTACTGTTGGCATGCTTACGTTTTGGGGATGGCATAGTCAATCCCCCGTCTATCATGGTAATTAGCTCTTCCCAGCTGCTCTGTTGTTGAGTGAGGCTATGGCTAACTATCAACCGTATCAGCCCATGGTGACTTACTACTGATTCTACATGTTGTGCCTTTTTCATGCTTTGGGAAACATCATGAAGTAATGAATTTAAAAATGCGGGTAAGTTTACAAAGCATTTCCTTTTTAATACGGCTAAAAGTTTAAGGTGTCATGGTCTTACCATGTCTTTCCTGCCTTCACAGGTGATGTAGCTCTGGATGATCTTCACCAATTCTGCCCACGGCTCTCCTAATACTGTTGGTAGAACTCCCTTTCCTCTGACTGTCAGGTTCTGGCCTTCATCCTAGAATATTTTTATCATCTTTTGCAGTCTCTCCTTCTTTAACATCCACACAGGTCCAGTGGCTGGCAGTCCTGAGACCTCTACAATTATGTCATTGGTGACTTCTATGTGTCTCCCCCTTACTGTGGAGTGATATTCTTGCAAGTTCTGCAAGAATTCTATTGCTATGGTCTCATTGGATTCCTATAAATGATTGAGATAAATTAACCAACCTGCTCTTGTCAGGATTTCGTGCAACATCAAAGACTGTCAATACCTGTGGTTCTCTCCGAATTGATCTTCCTCCCATGCTTTTGGCTTCACTGTAAAATCTCAGAGATGGAAATGGAACAGCAGGCTATTCAAACTATTAGAACACATAGAAACTAAAAAAATAGCAGGACTCACTCAAATCCTGAGTCACTTACTAATTGTCGCAGAGAATACTACGGAAATGGCTTAGGAACAACAAGCCATAAAAATTGAAAAAACAATATACCGTTGAGCCTTGCTATTCCCAAGTAAACAATTTCCCGAATAGTAGTTTGACATGTATACCAACGAATGATGAGGTTACCTACCTCCCCCCTGCAATGTAATAGGTCATACTCGGCTGTTAAATGAGGGAGCGGCGTGCCGAACTGCTAGAATACAGAGTCATAAAGGAATAGCATATGCCAAAATTCCATGTGTTACAAAAGGAGCAGATTGCTGAAATCGAGGTGTATAGTCGGATCGCTTAACAAATAGGAGACTGTTGTCATATGATGTGAGGCTGGGAGGAGGACAACTGACGTGCACACAGAGTCTAATGTAGTCATTATCAACTTTCCTGTCATGATTGGTTATAATAGATTTTCATGTCTTTAATGGTTTGGGGAAATGATATGCATAATCTTATGTGACATATTACAAAGGTATAAGAGACAGAAGGGTGTTGATGATTACTATTGGTGTATAAGGAATGTGACTTCAATACCATTAACAGAGCTCTGCTGCCGAAAAGTGTCCATAACCTTGACAGAGTTGTTTGTTTCACCCATGGAACCATGATCCTTTGTGTATGCTTAGGAAGTGTTGTGCAATGTCAAAATGTAGGCCATTATGCTGGCTTGGTGACCAGTTAGCCATAATGCCATTCACCAGGAAGGAGTGAAAGGTGGGTAGGCCGGCTCATGATGAGACCTCCTGTTCCAAGGGCTCTTTATTTCTTCTAATGTGCCTCTTGGATCATATCCCTGGTGTGGTGGCCATAGTGGAAATGCCACTTCACTTTCTTCCTTATGATCATGGTAGGCTGCTCTTGATGAGAGCCCCTATCTTGCATTTGACAACCCATAAGTTATATAAATTTTTTTCTCTTGATTTTTCATAAAGTACTCCCTATTTATACACAAAGGGTGGTTCAGGACTCCTTAAGAGTAGGAATGGTGGAAGAAGTCTTAACATCTCAATAGAAAAATGCAGACCCTTTGTTCTTATTCCTTAATAATGATCAAAGAAGATTATGAGAATTTTAAAAGGAACCAACATGATAAAGATAACCAATCATATCAGTATTAGTAGAATAATGACAACAAAAATAATGGATAATTGTATCCTTCCCTCTTTCCTCTTACCAATTCTGAGCATTTTCTTGTAAAAAATAGCGATATTATATAATTTACTGATTTCAGTATGTTGTAGTTTTCTATCCATTGCATAAGTGTATAGATATGTTCCAAAAGACTTGAAACAGTAGGAACAATAGGCATCTTTAAATTGGAACATCGAGGAGAACAAGCATAAGTAAAAGGAATACGAGAATGTTGTCATTTCAAAAAGGAAGAGCAAAAGAATACAAGTGTTGTTCCTTTGAAAAAGGAACAACAAAAAAATGCAAGTGTCGTTCCTTTGGAAAAGTAGCAGCAACAACCGAAAGTGTTGTTCCTTTGGAAAAGGAACAACAAAAAATCAAAGGTGTTGTTCCTTTGGAAAAGGAACAGCAAAAAATCAAGAGTGTTGTTCCTTTCGAAAAGGAACAACAAAAAATCAAAAGTGTTGTTCCTTTGAAAAGGGAACAGCAAAAAATCAAAAGTGTTGTTCCTTTGGAAAAGGAACAGCAAAAATGCAAATGTCGTTCCTTTGGAAAAGGAACAACAAAAATTAAAAGTGTTGTTCCTTTGGAAAAGGAATAGCAGAAAACGCAAAGGTCGTTCCTTTGGAAAAGGAACAGCAAAAATCAAAAGTGTTGTTCCTTTGGAAAATGAACAACAAAAAATCAAAAGTGTTCTTCCTTTGGAAAAGGAAAAACAAAAAATCAAAAGTGTTGTTCCTTTGGAAAAGGAACAGCAAAAACGCAAATGTCGTTCCTTTGGAAAAGGAACGGTAAAAATTGTTGTTCCTTTGGAAAAAGAACAACAGAAAACGCAAATGCAGTTCCTTTGGAAAAGGAACAGCAAAATGAAAGCGAGAAAGGAACGACTAAAACAAAAGGTGTTGTAATGTGCAAATACAAAGAAATATGTACAAAGAGTAATTTATGCTAACAAAGCAAAGGAATTATGTACAAAATGTAAAAAAAAATTGAATCACTTAATGAATCACAAGTGAGGAAGATTTCTCTTCCTCTCCTGAGTAAGTGGTTTACGATATAGTCGAACTCGGTGGCCATTTGCCTTGAAGGTATATCCAGATCCATCAATGGTGATTAGAGTAAGAGTACCATTATCATGTACCTTCTGGATTTCATATGGCCCCAGCCAACAAGTCTGAAGTTTCTCGGGAAAATCCTGAAACCTGGAATCGTATAAAAGCACCCAGTCTCCTTCGCGGAAGACTTTATTTTTAATGAGAGAATCATGCCATTTAGCTCACTGCTATTGGATTAATGCAGTGTTTTGGAGGGCAGAGAACCTGATTTCATCTAGCTCATTGATCTACTGTAATCTATTAGTCTGTGCCTTGTTTAAAACTAGGCCGACTTCTTGTGCTGTTCGTAGTGTTTGGATTTCAAATTCTATGGGAAAAATGGGTTCCTTTCCAAACACCAATTGGTATGGTGAATAGCCAGTAGTGCTTCTCCATGTTGTTCTGTAACCCCACAAGGCTTCTGGTAGTCTTGCAGCCCAATCACGTCTATGTGAGGCAATGGTTTTTGTTAAGATTCCTTCTATTATTTTATTGTTGCTTTCTACTTGACCATTTGCCTGTGGGTGGTATGGAGAGGTGATTTTGTGCTGGATATGATAATTTTTGAGTGTTGCAGCAATCTTGTTACTAGCAAACTATGGTCTAATGTCTGTAATTATGTCTCTTGGAAGCCCATAGCACACAAATATATGGAACATGAATTGTATGACAGAATCCTCTGTAGCTCTCGGCAATGCCTCTGCTTCAACCCATTTGGTGACATATTCTGTTGCTACCAAAATATACGTTTTCTGGTTCGAGGATGGGTTAATTGGTCCAACGAAATCGAGGTCCCATCGCTCAAATGGTTCAATAACTAGCTGTGGATTCAGGGGCATTTCGTCAGACTGACCAAGGCGTCCTGCTCTTTGGCAACTATCACAGGCTTGAACGAACTTCTTTGCATCTTTTAAGATTGTGGGCCAATAATACCCTGTTTGCAGGACCTTATGCCCAGTTCTGCACTCGGCGAAATGTCCGCCACATGGTCTGTCATGACAGGCTTTTAAAATATCAAAAATTTCATCCTCGCAGATGCATCTCCTGATGTGCATATATGCCCCTCTATGGAATAGGTAGCCCCCAATCCAAGAAAATCAAGCACTTCGCTGGACAATCTATTTTCGTTCATTAGGGATTCGATGTTTTAGTAATTTACCTACTGCTAAGTAATTTGCAACATCAGCATACCGGGGTGTTTTAATAGTGACAACAAACAAATGCTCATCTGGAAATTGATCTTCAACTGTTGTTGTGTCCATTGGTTTTGGTATTCAAAAAGTCAACTACAGGATTTTCTTGTCCAGGTCGGTCCTTGATTGTAATATCAAATTCACATGGTTTTTTGTCTTCTTCTTGCCCAAGAACTGCTCCAATAGTTGTATCTGAGGCATCTGATGAAATTTGAAATGGCAGGTCCCAATTTGATCCTTGAAGGACTGGGGCTGTGGACACAAGCTTCTTCAAATCTTGAAAAGCACGGTCACATTTTTTTGTCCAAAGAAAGTCAACATTACCTGTCAGTGCATATAGAGGAGCAACAATATGCGAAAAATGTTCTATAAACCTTCTATAATAACCAGAAAATCCAAGAAAACTACGTACCTCTGTTTGAGTGGTAGGAGTAGGAATTAGCAAAATTATTTGAATTTTAGTTGGGTCTACTTGTATGCTAGCTGTTGAGATATAATGGCCTAGGATAAGTCCTTCATTCATCATCATATAACATTTTTCATGGCTCAAACAGAGCCTGGTGGCAATGCAGTGCTGCAGGATGTTTTCCAATGTGTCTAATGTTGGGTCAAAATCATCTCTGTATGGTGTAAATTCATCCATGTATACTTTGAGCCATTCATTTATTAAATCTAAAACGATACTGAGGATAGCCCTTTGAAATGTGGCAGGAGCGTTGCATAAGCCAAAAGGTAGAACTCTGTAGGCAAATGTTACCCAAGGACAAGTAAAAGTGGTTTTGTCTTGGTCTTCAGGGGCAATCTGAATCTAATTGTATCCACTAAAGCCATCTAAGAATTTCCTACCAAAGTGTCTAATACTTGGTCAATGAATGGAAGGGGAAAGTGGTCTTTTTGTATTGCTTTATTTAGCTCTCTATAATATACACAAATCCTCCACTTTCCATTCTTCTTTGGTGCCACAACAAGTGGAGAAACCCATTTACTATTGGAGATAGGGTAGATAAATTTGACATCTAAAAGTTTTTGAAATTCAGCTTTTACAGCGTCTTTTAGATGAGGATTGAGTCTCCTTTGCGGTTGGCGAATAGGTATCACATCATTTTCTATGTAAATGTGGTGTGTACATAGCTGAGGATCAATTCCTTTCATATCAAGGTAGTCCCATGCAAATGCTTCTTTATATTTCCTCAATAGTTGGATAAGCTTCTCTTCTTGTTCAGAAGTCAAGTTGGCATTAATGTTTAAATTCTTTCCTGGCTCAATTTCTACAATTTTGCTATTTGAAAAAGAAGTAGTGGGTATTGTTTGATCATGTGTATCTTTAAGAGGATCTTCTTCTAATTCATTATCAAACACTGCTTCTATCCTGTGACACTGTATGTGGGATCTGGGTTTAGCTTGGCTAATAAAATTGTTAATGGCATCATCTTCTGTTTGGTCTTTGAAATCAAGGGCCTCTTTTATAGTTAATGGAGATCTAATATTTTCAGTGAGGTATGATACATGATGCCTTTTAGTTTTTATTATTGTGACACTTGGCTACGCTGGAGGGTATAAAGCTAGGTTCTTGATATTTTCCCCTCTAGTTATGGTCATATTGCCTTGTCGGCAGCCAATATAAGCAACGACAATTGCAAGCCAAGGTCTGCCTAAAATCAATGGATGTCCATCAAGTCGCTTTTTGGGGTTTATTACCAGAAAGTCAGTCAGATACTCCTAGGATTCAATGGATACCATGACATCATGTAGTGTGCCCTCTGGCCTAACCACAGATCAGTCAGCCAATTCTAATAAAGTAGAGGTCAGTTCCACTGATGTAATGCCCAGTTTTTGGCAAATCGTAGTTGTTAAGATATTTATTGTAGCTCCTAGATCAACTAAGGCATTTGAGAAGGTTTGACCATAGATTTGTATGGTTACTATTGGATTTCTTGGGTCTTCATATTTAACGGGTGTTTCTTTTCCCGATAATAAGTCGGATAGAGTGCCAACTACTTGGACTCTTGGATTGTTTGTTATATTCTTCCTTGGTTTCTTTATACATAGTTCTTTGATAGTCTTTGTATATATCGGGATGTCTTGAATGGCTTGGAGGAATGGAATTTTGTATGTATAGGTTTCTTAGTTCTCCCAGAATGTCAAAATCAGGATATTGTATAGGTCGAGGTATAATTAATCGTTCTGGGAATGGGGGAGAGGATGTGGTTGCTTGATTATGGATTTGTTGTCTGGTCACATCCTCTTCTTGTGGCGATTGTTCTATAGGTAACTGATTTTCACTTTGAGCTATTTTATCTCCCTCTGTTTCGATGATACGCCCATATCTTAATTGAAGGTCATTACACTCCCTTATTCGGTTCCTATTTCTGGTGTTTGAATTATTTTGATAGATTAGATGAGTCTATTATCCAGATTAGGGTTGGGTTGGGCTGGGAGTTGTGGTCTTAAGTTAGGTTAGGGGTTTTGTTGTAAGGCTGGCAGTGTAGGTTGAGGGAGTGGGATGGTTCCTACTGGTTGATTCATCAGTCTTTGCCAGTTTTTCTGCCAGGCTTGACTCTGTGAAGTAGGAGGGGTCCATTGTGTTGGATATACATTATTTTGCCAATATGGTGGGGTATAGGGAAAATTTGGCCAATTGGGTTGGCATGGTTGATTCGGCCATGGAGATGATGAAGGGAATGGCTGTTGTGACCAATTCGAGAATGGAGGTGATTTTTCCACATTGTATTATATTGTTGAGCATGATATTGTGGAGGCTGAAAAGAAGAAGGTAGATCTGAAAACATACTTGATTGTCGTGGCTACCATTGACGGCGATGATTGAGTATATACACCGATTCTAGTTCTTCTTCTGCTTCTTTATAGACTGCTTTCAATCCAAGAAGTGAGGGACAGCTCTCTGTAGAGTGATCTTTTGTACAATTGGCACAAACTTGGACTGCATCTAATGGACACTCCTTATGGTTGTGTTTCTTTCTGCATCTGGGACAGAAGATTTCCAGATTCTGTTCTGCCATTGCTTGCTTTTGTTTGGCCTGCATAATATCAAGTTGTGTTGTCAGTGTCCCCAATATATCAGTTTTAAAATTTTCTAACAAATTTCCAATTGTTACTCCTTCTGCCAAAATTCTATTATCTCTTGCAAACCGATCATGTTCTACTGTTTAGTCTTGTGCTGCCTCTCAAACTCCTGATAAATAGATTAATAATGTCAGCAAAATTTTCCTAATAAATATCTCATTTTCCCATAATGTTTAATGTTTCAATCCACTGCTCCTTCATTCCCTTAATTAATGTTGTTTTTAATACATTATCAGGTAAGGGTAATGATGCATAAGGGGGTCTTTGAAGATTATACTGGAAAAGTTCAACATACTCCTCTAATGTTTCATTTGGTCTAGCTACCATTTGAAATATTTCATCTTTTAACACTCTAGACCTACAATAATCCTGATATTTTTTTTAAAAAGACTCCTTCATTTGATCCCAGTTATTTATAACACCACCACCCAATCCCATAAACCATCTTAAAGCAACCCCTTTTAATGTAGAGGGAAATAATTTCAGTTTCTAGGGATTGATGGTGTAGTCATATCCTCTACGCAGCATGTCAAATTTAAACAAGAATGCATCCAGATCCTTTGATGTAAGGCCATGGAATGTAGGGATATGCTGAAGAGGAATTGATTTCATAGGTGCATTAGTTGCAGTATCCACAATAGGGTATTGCAGTGTAAAGGTTTGGGTATTTGGTTGGTTTTGGGCCATTGGGTCAAATATATGCCAATAACCTTCTAGGATTTCTAGGAGGGTATTCCTAGGTTGTCGAGGGGAAATGGCTTTAATGGGAATGGCCTTGACAGCACTTCATTTATTTGGGATAATGAGAGTACCTAATGTCTGGGGGGATTCAAGTTCTTCAGCTTCGCTATAAATGATTTTTGTAGCACTTCCTTTATCTGGACTACTTAATGGCTGAATTACCCCAAGAGGAGATCTTGGTTCTTCAGTTTTTCCTGTCTCTCCTCTTCCTTCACAGAGGTTGCTAAGATTCCCTTCTCGCAATGGTTCTAGGCTAGAATATTCAATTTCTTGAAAATATTGCTCTTCGGTTTGAATGTCCACATCAGCAAAGGCTAGAGATGGTGATCCTGTGGCTTGAAGAGAACTAGTAGGTTGTCTAGAAGTAACTTTTCTCGGTCCTACTAAAGGCTGAGATTCTGCTTTCTTAAGGATTTCGTCTATAAAGGTTGATCGGCCAAGGGTCACCGGCCCCTTAGCTTTATCAGGCTTTGGTAGAGGGTTGGGATTCCTTTCTGGCTTTTTCTTCTTAGTCATGCACACAAGTCAACTACTAAGTTCTACCCAAACAAAACATCAACAAATCTGCAAGAAAGCGGCTAGGGGAGCAAAGCTATTACATACTCCAGACGCAGGTTCTTACCTTCCATTTTTAAAACCCAATTCTTTCCTAGCATGCTCTTACACTACTCTGAAAAGAGACAAATGGCCACACTCTTTCCCCGGCAACGGCGCCAAAATGTCGAGTCGTAAAAAGGGTCTTTTTCACCTCTAATTACCTCACAGTAACTTGTCAATCCAGGAACGTTTTGTTATTTCAAAGAGTGTCTCAGTTTGAGGCTGTCATTTGTCAGAGTAATGCTAGTAGTATAGTGCTCAAAATACAAGGGTAAACAGGTGCTTAAAACAAGATCTACTTACAATAAAGCACTTTAAGGCTAAAATCATGCATTCGGGAAACTAAGCAATTTATCAGTCAAGGGTCCAGTAACATTAACTCATCCCTTTGTAAATTGATGTAACTAAAGATAATCAAGGAACAGATCATCAAACTGGGGACTAGACAACAAATGTCAACGCCCACTATAGTTTCATATCATTCTGCACACCAAAGCAAGGATAACGCAAATAATCAGGAAATGGAACAACAACTAGAAAACGTAGTAGTAACTAATTCTTATAAACAACAACACCTTAATCTTCAGAGATAAGTGTAGCAATCGTATCCTACAGAAATCAAGTAGCAATCTTTACTCTAATAATAAATCAGACATCACACATAAATAGAACGACAACTGAATAGCAATGAAATATAGAACAGTACTCAGAGCCAAACGTAAGTGCATGATAAACCAAGATAAATAGCACACATGGCACACCTTAATATTGAGAAAAGCAATAATCTGATTTCGATACCACAAATATCAATCTTAGTTACAAAGAATAACAATTGTAATTCATAATGGAACAACAATGTCAATTGAACAACAATCGCAATTAAATGTAAACCATAGATGAATACAGCAATACCAACTTATGAATGTTACAGCACGGTTACTTTGTAATTGAACAGTGATAACATTCCATAAAGACCAGTAATATGATATTAATGATTAAAGGAACAACAATGCGTTACAGAGTTAGAGTGAACAATACAACATTCCTGTCACAGAGAACGAGATTGCTTAGTCGAACATAAATAAAATATAACAAAGTCATGATGTAAAATGACAAAACATATCATATTACTGGACAAAGCTGATAATGAAAACCACGCACAAACAAAAGGTAATAGTACAGGAGCAAGTGTTCCACCAGGGCTGGGCCCTTAGCCTCCAGGGACACACTGCTTGAGATTATTCCAAGATCAAAGGTGAAACAACAACCAGGTTTATATTAAAGCATTAAAATAGAGTTACAGTGAATCACTTCTCAACGAGAGTCGATGATCGAAGTCTTAAATTCAGAGAAAAGTTATATAGAAAAATGACAGCCGATCCCCCCCTGGACTAGTGGTGCTGCCCCTTTTTATAACAGCTAAGGCGGAGATATCAATGATGCAAAAATAGTTAAGGCAATGATCCCTCAGGATCAAAGGATCCTAAGGGATTCACCAAACTATTAATTCCCAGTTATCCATTTGTTTTCTTGTGCCAAGTCGATATCTCCTTTTCCTTTCGCTGGCTGATATGCTTTAATTTGGATCGCCTTGTTTGCATGTGGTTCCCTGCCAAAGGGACAGCAGTTAACTTGGCCTTGTCTTTTTCTTTAGAATGGCAATCTTTCGTTTTTCCTTTTTCCTACATAAGAAAAGGCAATTATCAGTGTTTCCGTGTTGCATATAAATCCTACAGATTTTGTCATGATTTCTTATTATTTACCTAGTTCATGATGCAAAGGGGTTGTCAGTTTTAATGAAAAGATACCAAAATAATCAACAAAAACATACCTTCTTTAGTACTCCACAATGTGCAGGTATGTTACCCTCTGCTACTGCTAATGATGGTGCTCTTCGAGATGCTGCTTCCCTCTGCTTTGATAACCATTCCACAACTATGCCAACCAGTACATTGAGCCTTCAGAAGTTTTGATAGTATCTCCATGGGTCTTCCTCAGGCCAGTGACACTCCCCGTGGATCCAAGGAAACCACACTCTCGCATAGTGTTCCTTCACCAAGCAATGCAGGTCATGCAAATTGAAACTTTTGGTGTCGAAGGTGAATCTCTTGAACTACTTCATTTTAGCCTCAACATGCTTGATATTCCATATCTCATACAACCTGATCCATAAAGGAAGAGTGGGCCAACGTGCCTTCCTCTTCATGTGCAGTCTAGCTAACAACCCTGTCGAGATGTGATATGATACTTCTTGCATGATGAGTTTGTACATGGAAAACTTTAGTAAAACATGCGGAGGCTTCTCCACATTGTACATCCGTATGAAGGTGCCAAGGGGTGAGGCAAACCATTCTGCTATGTTGATCAACGCCTCCATTGTTGCTTGTGACATGCATGGTGGATCCTGCTCAAATGTCACTTTTTACATCGGGGTGAAAAATGGGTATGAAAACTGTGTGATAACTCTGTGGAAGTTGCATTCCGAGAACAATCTGCAATAAGTGTGTATAAAGGTTTCCGAAGGTGTCCATGCCCAACGCAACCCTGGGAAATACTGACGGGCACAGACAACATCTAGTATGTAAGTGGACATGTATATCTCTGTTTGCTAACCTTTGAGTGTTCCGGGCTTCTGTCACTTGTTCCTTCAACCTGAGAGCCAACATGTAGGACTAGTTGCATGGCTTCCTTCGCTATCTAGTTGGTCCAATGCAATCACCCAACACTATGGGAAGGTCTCTGTGATCTATTGGTCATATAAGCAACATGAAAAGATGACCAAGTAGTGATATGCATTCCGCAGTATCTTCATCTTGTAAACCTGGTTGGGTGTTGTCTTGGACTTGGTTGGCTCTTTCACCCATCTCTTCAAGGCATCTCTTGAGTTTGCACTGCTGCTGGGTCTTCTGAAGGGTTTCTCCATTGTAATCATCGGATTTGGAAAGTGATACATCTATTGAAAGTCCTTCGCCCTGAAGGTAGCAAGCTCTGTCCCACTGAGACTACTCAATGCCATTTTCTCAAGATTAGTGTGCAAGATAATCCTGTGGATCATGTCCGCGGATGGAAATGTAGGATACTTCCATGTAATCTGGTACAAGCTAGACTTATGGATGTTGACATAGACCCTGTGGTCTTCCAGATCTTCCTCAAATGTGCCTGAGAATGTGTCATTGATGTCCTGCCATTTCAACTTGATGTCCTTTTCTATGAACAACTTGGTGTCTTCGTAAATGGGCAAGCTCATAAACACTTGTTCAACTGCATCTCTAGATGCACTTCCAACGGTGTCCTTTGACCCTTATATCTTGGAGACCATTGTACTTATACTGCTGAGAGACAGAAGAAAACAGGAAAGAAAGACTTAGAAAATGGGAAAGCAACATGTGTGTGAAGCGAGTCACTGCAACCTTGACCATCAATGTAAAAAAAATATCATGCATGTGACAGCAATGAGATGAAAAGGAAAACTGAAACAATGCTTCTACAAGCTAACATGCATTGAAATGACAACAAACATTCAACAAAACCAAGTACACTTACCCAGAAAAATTTGAGTTGAATGTGTCAAAGACTACTAGATTTGATGTGAGATGTTAGAGCTCCAAGATCAATGTGAGGAATGATATCTGCAGCATCGAATAAATAAGTTTTGATAAGGATGAGTCTTATGATGTGCATGCCACAAATCTAAGAAAAAGTGACACTTGGAGGGGGGTTTCTAAAACGATCTTTGCATGTAACCTCTAGCTGCTAAAAATAGATCCCTAAAATCTAGGGATGTTTTTTCTTTTTTTTTTTTTGCTTTTCCGAGAAAAGAATCCCATGCATGCAAATCAGGATTTCTCAATTCTTGGGGGAACCAATCAATCTGAAAGCACATGCAATAGTTTGCATGCCTGGGGATGAGATTTGCGCAGTTTCTTGGCTGAGCAAAAGTGGTTTTCCCTCAGGAATTGTGCAATTACTGGGGTTAGTAGGTCACAACCTCCCAAAATTGCGCAATTTATGAGTTGAAGCCTAGTGTTGAGCTTGATTTTGCAATTTCCTGAGGGAGGCTTCCTGGTTGGATTGCGCAATTCTAGAGCCCAACAGGCAGTCCAGCAGGATTGCGCAAATTTTGGAGGGAAGGCTGGTTCCGCTCTAGAATTGCACAATTTTTAGGGGGAACATCTCATCCAGAAAATTGCCCAAGTCTGTAGTGACGACCTGCAGGTGGGGAATAAACAAGTTCACATGCATAGGTTGGAAAGCCACTAAAACTCAGATGAAGCCTATGTACATGAAAGTGCAAGACATGCTGCTAAGGATGATTGGTAGGGAGGCTTCAAAATAAAGCTAAGGAAAAATTTTGGAGGATGGTTGTAGCCACTACAACAGATTCCTCCAACAAAATCTTCCAATATCCTTTGATGCTTCCTTCAAACATTCCTTCCAAGTAAATCTCCTTCCAAGAGAGATAAACAACCTTCTTCTAATACCCTTTCAAGCCTTCCTTTGATGAGAGCTTGATGTATTCTTAATATTCTTCATTGTAGAAACCATCCTTCTAGATCAATAGGTCGTCTACTTCTTTTCTTGTGTCTTTCCACAAATGGCTCCCCTTGACAATCAACCTCTTTTTGTGTCCTTCTAGATGCCTTCTCTAGTTCAACTTAGCTCTGATACCATGTTGGAAAATTAAATATGGAAGTTTATTACTTTAGATTTTCCTTAACCTTAATACTTGCTTGTGAAATTTATTTATCTTCTTTTGTTTCTTTATTATATCTTCTTCATCAAAAAAATATTAGGAGAAAAAAAATAAAGACAATGGACACATATATTAGGCTTCAAGCCAGGGAAAATCCCCTCCAAGGGGAAAACCCAGAAAATCTATTCTCTTCTTATAGAATCTTCTTCAAATGAGACAAAAAATACCAAACCCTAGACCAAGTCCTCCCTTTAGCACCAAATCAGCCCTCCAAAGGGACCTTCCATCTAGGTCAAAGTCAAACCAAATTATCTAGAGACAAACCCTTCTTATTTTTCACTAGTCTCATAATTTCAACCCCATGCAACAGAATCCCCCCTTGTGAAAATTCCAGACTGGAACCCTATTGCAACAACTGGAAACTATTCTCATAGTTATTAATTTAATTTTAAAAATTATTTATTTTTTGCTACAACAAATACTGAATAAACCACATTTCAATATACACAAATAAAACTAGGGAAGAATAAATGCTAGAAGAAATGCTAGCACACACACATAAAATAACACAGTCGTTTTTAGACAAAAGTACTAGGAAAAACCCAACTTGGAAATACCAGTGCAGCAACTGAGGGTTTTATTATTAAGCAGTAGTGAAATAATTTGAGTACAATCTGGATGTCGAATACTGGCAATCCTGCAAAGAAAATACAGGCAAAAATCTAGTGATTAAATTTTCCTCACCCGACAAGCAATCTTTCGACACAACTTGCCTTGATAACTTCAAGCCTCTGAACCTCGACCTCAGCCTCTGTGCTGCTCTATGTAGTCAGATGGATTTCTAGCCTAAGAATGGAATTCGATGAAGTTGCTCCACCTTCTACTGACTAGAAAGATGCTTCTTCAGCACTTTGGGACTCCTTCTTGACCTTTGGAATTGAAAACGTCAATCTCTCTCAACAAATTGACTTTACCTCTAGAGGCTACTGCATTGCCCCAACGTCAGCCTCTCTGTGGCTCTTATGCCTCTCTAAAAATGCACTCACTAGATATGGAATCCTTACTCCAACTTCACTGTCTCTACCCCTCTCTCACTACTTCGATCTCAGTCTCTCTCTTCGGCAACTCATTGTTGCTAGTCTGGAAATCGAACTGCTCAACTGTATATTCTCCAATCTCAATCAACTTCTTAATCCTTTTTTGAGACTTCAATGACTAATATTAAATCTTAACCATTGGCTAGGATTAACTTGAAGTTGATCCGCGTGAGTTTCTAGAACATTCATGCCATAACTTAATTAATTTTGATTAATTAGTCACATTCTCTAATTTAGACTTAGGAAATGTTTAAAAACTTACTAATAATATACTTAATTTATTTCTAGGTGGAATTTCGAGAAATGATTTCTAGTTTTTGGAGATCTCATGTCTTCTAGCCTCTCCACAAAATTTCATGGCTAGAACACATCTGATGCTGCAAAAACTAACGCTCCCTCTTAGCGAGGAATGTGTTCTAGAGTTGATGCCCCTTGTAGCAACACCATGTCTCTGTATCATTTCCTATCGCACTGCTGATGTCTAGTTGCCACTACCCACCAACTACTATGCAAATATGATATCTGTTGAATCTGTGTTGTTGTCAACCCTGTTAAACTGCTACCAACACTAGATCTACACTACAACTCCCTCTTCATGTGTTCTTGTTGTAACTGCAACATTTGTAACAACCCTAGTGAAAATTCCATGTAATAAAAGTAAATAAACGAAAAATAATAACCACAAATGATGGGACATTTATTCCAAGCTAAATGTTGGGCAAAATCCTAGTTATGGGGGTCACTTGTGATTGGTTATGACTAAGGAAATGGCTAAGGCTTTGGAAAGGCAAAATTGCATTTTTGGCACATTTATTTATGAAAATAATGGAAAGTAGGAGAAAAAGGAGGTGAAAGGTGACAGGCTGCATGTGAGGAGGAAATTGAAGGAAAATAATGGAAAATGAAGAAAACAGAGGCCTCATTCATAAAAAGGCTTCTGAGGATCAGTTGGTAACCTTTTGTCAGTTTAGTTTTGGAGCTCTCTTATTATTATCTCTCTCTCTCTCTCTCATACTCTTTGAGATAGAGTTTTCTTGAAGCACTCTTGGTGAGTGTGGAATAATTGGATTTTTGGAGCAAGAAGGCAAAGGAACAGCAGGAAAGTGCAAGAAGACATTGGGATCAACAACTACATCAGATTTGCTTACAAGTACCGAGTTGCTTGTATGTTTCCTTCACTTGTTTTGGCATGCATGGCACATACATGTGGTTTCTTAGTTGTGGTCTATCATTGGCAGAGGATTTCATGGATTGATAGTGGATTGCCTAGCCTTGCCATTTCCTAGATATCCATGGTGATTTTGGGTTTACTTCATTATTTTTTTTTGTTTGGTTCTCATGTTCCCTTAGCTTGGGTTGAGTTATTAGTTCCTAGAAGCCTTGGTTGGACAAACACTCTAGAAGCCCCATAACAACTTGGGTTGAATTACTAGTCCTAGAAGCCTTGGTTGGAAAAATGCTCTGGAATCCCTTAGTGGGTTGAGTTACTAGTCCTGGAAACCTTGGCTAGAAAAACGCTCTAGAAGCATGATGACAACTGTGGGTTGAGTTGCTAGTCCTAGAAGCATTGGTTGGAACAAATGATATGCAAGCCCTGGAAGGCTTGGATGGAGACCAATCTGATGATGGTTCTGTGATGTTTGACTATGAGGTAGATGGCCTCTGGAAGTCCTAAATGAGTTTTGATTGATGTGTTCTATGAGATCCCACATTCATGCTTGGAATATGGCACGAGGGTGAATGGCTAAAGAGAGATTTGGCTCAGCCATTCTACGGTTGGGTGGAATGCAGAAGTCTCATCTTGGGTTTGGATTTTGCATCATTAATCAAAGGTTATTTCTCCTTGTATTTCTATGAAAATTTTTATGGATTATATGTGGTCTATATAACTATACTTTCATGAGTATTTTGTTGCTATTATGCTAGTTATGTATGTGTTTTATGATAGCAACCATGTATGGATTTCATCATGTTTTTACTTGTAATTGAATGATCAATATATCTATGACCTAATGGATGAAATGAAAGTTGATGTGTTGAGGCATCAACGATTCTTAGTGATTCTAAAATAAGAGACCCATATGCTTAGAAGTGTTACTTACACTTGTAGATTACATATGTGCGATATGTTTGAAGAAATTCTTGTCATGGCTAGTAGGGGTCTAGTCAAGGTCTTGAAAAAGTATTTTATTTAGTACTGTCATTTCCATGTTAATTTATTGATTTTAAGAGATGGTTCAATTATGGGAAGTGACTTGGGCTCTAGGCCTGAAAAAGTAGCTCAAATCCTGGAGTCGTTGGCATATCACTGACAAATTGGGTCTTTGGTCGCTGGCAGGCAAGCTTGTGAGTGCGACTTTGGGTTTCTAGTCACCCTCATGCCTATAGCATGGGAGAAACTGACGCTTAATTTGTCGAAAAGATAAGTGGGACCCAAGGCAAGTTGTCTAGAGTATTGGATTGGTTCCTGAGCGCCCTATAGCTGATGATTAATGTTTGTATGGTGTGTTTCCGTCGGTTCCACTTCCTTAATGTGACTTAGGAGGTCAAATCATATCATAGTGTCCTATCATTGCATGTTTACCCCAACTAGTTGGTTGCTTAGGTAGATGTGGGAGGAGGGTTTTATAGAGCATAGTTCACCCTAGAGAATGGAAGGGCTATGTGTTGTTCATGCATGCATGTCAGTTGCATGTGTGTCTCTCATGCTTGCATTCCATGTGCTTATCGCATTTGCAGGATGTTGTTCATGGTTATAGTGATGTCATCATGTGAAACTTGATGTTGTTGTGGTGAAATGCAGTATCGTGAGTGTATGAGTGGTTACATGTAGATTTATGTCACTTACATGTATCATTTTAGTATTTTTGGTTGCAATATTTCTTGATTGGTTACATTCTTGCGTGCTTGGTTGCATGTATCATTTTGCATATTTGATTTCAAGTATTGTTCATTCATGCTTGATCATATGTGTTTATGCATATGTGTGGATGGTTATGCATCATTTATGCATATTCATTTTTTCATGTGGTCAAGTGTATAGTGACGTAATAATGGTGGTCGTCATGCATGAGATTGTGGTGTGTGTTGTTGTTGAGGTCATGCATTGATGATTGGACCTATCTAGAATGATAGTTGCATGGTCATATGCTTGTGTTTTATGTTTCTATATGTTGTCATGATTATGTTATACATGTATCACACTAATGTGTTGGTCTTGCAAAAAATTTATTCGCTCCGAGCTATGCTAAGGTACATTGGTTTATTGTGCTTTGGTTTAGCTGGCATGATATACCTTGCAGGAAGAAATATCAAATGGCTAGCAAGATGGTTGACTACAAAGAATCTCTCTATGAATTCGAAGAGAAGTATAGTGTTGGGAACCCTTCTAATTTGGCAGTTACACTGAGAAGCTTAAAGGAAGAGATAAGGAGTTGTAAGGCTGATAATTACAGAATCAAACAGGCACAGGAGAAACAAGCAAAGGTAAATGCAGTAATACTTTAGAGTTTGTCAGATTTGCAGTGATAGGGACCACGTCAGATCAACTATGAGCAGGAGGTTAGAACTAATGGGGCATATGGTAGTCAATCACATGGTGGTCACATATAAGATATAGATGAAACAATTAGAGATGGAATATGGTTGGACACTCCTGCTAGGAGAAGGGATAGGCACAAGTATGATTCTAGTTTTGATTCAAATAAGCACCATGATCGTCATCAGTATCATCCTTATAGAAGAACTAATAGGGGATATTTTCTAGATGATTTTAAGAAAGAAAATCCACCAATATTTGATGCAGAGATGAAGAAACCACAGGATGCAGAGGCATGGTTTCTTGGCATGCAGAAATTCTTCAAGTTGCATGACTATTCAGAGAACATGAAAGCTAGAGTGGCTACATTCAGTCTCAAAGGTAAATCAAACATTTGGTGGGAAGATGTGAAGAATGTAAGATGTATTCATGCCGAGGATTTAACTTGGAGTGAGTTTGAGTGGATTTTCAAGAAGAAGTACTTGTTAGTGAGATACTTTGATGACAGAGAAAAATAATTTTATGAGATAAAGAAGGGTTCCATAACAGATGATGAGTACACTAACAAGTTATTGGAGTTACTGAGGTATGTGCCTTATCTCAGAGAGGAAAATTCCAAGATTCAGAGGTTCATTGGTGGGTTATCGGTTGCATTTAAAGATATAATTGAGTTCGATGAGCCTAGATCATTATTGGAGGCCATTTAGAAGCTAAGGCATTGCTATGAATAATCGAAGTGCATAACTGAGACTAAGCCAGACTAGAGAGGTAATGAAAATAACAAAGATAAATGGGATAGAAAGAGAGAAAGGTCTCGGGATATAGGTAACAAGGAGAATGTTGCACCAACTAAGAAGTTCAATGCTTCAGATAGTGGACGGGGACTTTGATCAAGAGAATAGAACAAGGAGACAAGCTGGAAACCTATAGAGTGTTTAATTTGTGGCAAGGATCATCATGTGAGATATTTCCCATAGAATCAAGGTGGTAGACCTTGGATATACAGTGTAAAGTAGGCATAGACTGTTGTGGATGTTGGCCAAAGTATTAACAAATAGGCAGAGCATCAAGCATCTATCATTGAGATGGGTGGTTAGCTTTGTGATCAAGTTATTTCTATTTTTGACTAACCCTGGATCTAATTATAGTTATGTTAGTCTTCACTTGGTGGATAAGTGTGGTTTGAGTAAGGAATTGCATGTAGAGCCTTGTTAGTGTAGTTGGCTACAGGTACAAAGAAATGAGTTCATCATTGGGTTAGAGCTTATGCATTTGACTTGAATGGTCTGCATGCTACCTCACATTTGAATGTATTACCGTTGGGTTCATACAATATGTTGTTGGGCATGGATTGGTTATATCTTCGTAGAACCAAAGTAGACTATTATGAAAAAGCCATTGAGTGTGTTGATGACAATGGAGAACATGGAGTCTTACAGGGTAAGAATAAAGCTACATCAGTTAGGATGGTGAAAAATATGCAAGAAAAGCACAGTCATGGGAAAGGATGTAAACTATTCACAATGCATATTTCTAGTGATAAGGGCAAGGAAGTTAAGGATATAGATGTGTTGAGTAGGTACCAAGTCTTACAATAGTTCAAGGATGTATTTCCTGAGGATATTATAGAGTTGTCACCTCATAGGGAGGTAGACTTTTCTATTGAGATAGTACTAGGGGTAGTTCCAACATCAAAAGAACTTATAGGATGAGCACACTTGAGTTGGTTGAGTTAAATGTGTAACTGAAGGAAATGTTGTACAAAGGATACATTAGGAAAAGTGTCTCACCATGGGGCACACTGGTATTGTTCATAAATAAGAAATATGGAACACTCATATTATGCATTGATTACATGTAGTTGAACAAAGTGACTATCAAGAAAAAGTATCCATTACTGAGGACTGATGACTTATTCGATTGGTTGAAGGGAGCATGTTACACAACATTTTGTCATTGTCCATGTACTCACCATTCCTTGATCTTGGAGGACCTCTATAGTGAACCCTACATGCTTTCCCTTCATGAATAAACTCCCATTGTGTCCCTCTTCATGAGCAAAACAATTCCCTTTTGCACCATTTCCCCAAAAGCTTCTGTTTTTCCCAGTTTACAAGACTGACGGTATTGATCTTTGTCCTCCTCGCACCGCTATGCAAGGATAAACATTGTCCCTAGTGCCAACGAAAGCAACTGATCCTGTTACAGTAGCGTCGATCCTCTTATGGAATTTTTTTTAAATAAGGAGTTGAAACTTCTAGCTCTAGAAGCTTCGTAATGAAAGTCTGGTAAATGGTGGCCAGATGGGATCGAGGATGTCAGTTTGGGCTCCTTTCCCCTATAAGGATGGAAGTACCTCAAGAGATAAGACCTTATCCCATGAGAAGAGGATCCATCTCCCATCCATTCATGCTATATAAACCTCCATTTTTCCCAAACATAAGGTAGTGTTAATGTTGGGGTGCTAGTGCTAATTAAGTTTGTAGTAAACAACAAGTTATTCATAGTTGTAGCTCTCTAGTTGTGTGAGGGAGAAGTGTGAATTTGGTTTAGTGTGAATTCTAAAGGGAAGAGCCTTAAAACTATCATTGTTGAAGCCATCATGGAATGCTAATGGAAGTGTGTGGGAACCTGGTTTTGTCGGAGGAGAATGACAACATCAAGACAATGGTTGTAATCTCTTCTTGATTCAATATATATGGAACTATAGATTGATTTCCTACATAATCTGTCATATTACATGTTTATGGCTTAATGTTTCTTGACTTGTTAAGTAGGTTGAATTACAATTTCTCTATTATCACAGTTGTTGTTTGTTGTTGTTTACTTGTTTGAGGTGTTTGAAGAAGGAAACAAGAGATAGTTGGAGCGAGAAAGAAAGGTCATCATCAAATGGGATAAGTGTACTAAGAGGTAGGCTCTCTTAATTGGTTCTAACCTAAGGAAATCTTCCATAGAATGTATTGGTTGTGGCTAGACCCATTATCAGGCTAGAGAAATTGTTTGTGTCTGCACTCATAATTTTACTTCACGACAAATTGGTGACCATACTGGGGACCCAATCATTCTATTTGTTTGTTTGGGATTTCATGGTTTTGTGTGAAATTTTCTAGATCCACTTTTTCCCTTTGGTTCTGTTTGTTTTCCTTTACTTACTGGTTTGAGTTTGAAATTCATAGTAGCAAGTTTGTTCACAACTTTAATTTTTTTTTTTTTTGTCTTCCTGGCTCAGCATGCTTAATTTGCTAACAATCGCACCGATCAGCACGATATGCTGAGAAACAGTCGTGTCAACCCCCTTCTAGCACTTGTTGTCATTTAGGTAGTCACATCGATTCCTGTAAGTGAAGAGTAGGGTTTATCCCAAATCTTGGCCAGTGCGTTTTGCTCTCATAATTTCAACCCCATAAGCCTTTTAGATTGTTTTCTCCCTGACTAGAAAGATGCTTTTCATTTGGTTTGTTTGCTTGTTGATTTGTCATCTTTCTGCTTGATTCCTTGGGTCATTGGGTGGTTAGTGGTGCTAGGCCATCTAGATTGTCATCCATTCAACTGATTGTAAGCTCAATGAGTCAAGTTGTTAGTGCATTTACTCCTTGTATTTTGTTTGCGGTCCTGCTAGGGCTTTGACCCCCATTATACAAGTTTGAAAAGTTTCATTTACTTGTATAAACATTTCTTTTCCAGTGTAGATCACATTGCTTGTCTTGTTTTTCGTAAAGTCAGTGTTTCATTACTCTGAAAGAGATTCTATTTTCGCATTTTAATTTGCTTGAAGAGCTAATTGTCTCGAAAACATTTTCATTGAAGTGTTGTATGCAAAAAATTCACTTTTCCGTTTCATGAAAAGTATAAAATTCTAGTTTGCTGCATCATTATGCTATAGTAGTTAGCATCATTGAAGACTAGGATTGCATTAGAATTTGAAAAGAAAAATAACTCTATTTGCTTTTGAAAGGACTGTTATAAATGTACTTGTCAGGAAATTAGGAATTGGGATGTATTTTTATTTAGTTTATTTTCTCAAAAAGTGAAGTAGTGAAAAATCAATTTGCTTGCAATTGCTTGGTTGTTTGCATTTGATTGTGTGTTTTCTACGCTCTCTAGTGTAGACATTTCATCGAATTGAAAGGGTATTGTCTTATTTAGTTGCATTTAGAGTTTTTTGAGTCATGTTGCTAAGGCCTAAAAACTAAGACATAAATCAAGATAAAATTTAAAAAGAACTCAATTAACCTAAGGCGCATTTGAAATCTAATGATCACATCTAGAAGGTCTAGGCTAGAGATGCGTTCCAGCATCTTTAAACCTAGCAACTATCATTAGCTTCGACACTAGACATTGCTAGTACAGATTTGTTCTCCCCGTATTGTCGAGTATATAATGGGAGACCCCTATAGGCTGTAATTCTTTATCAACTGGAACTTGAGTCGATTGCCTTGCAAACGTGATACACCGAACACAACATTTAGGGAAATTGTCTTCCTATACTTCTCAGTTCGTCAGGAGGTATTCTGCAGTTCATGTTTGCCTGGTAATCCTTTTTACCTAGACCATCCAGAGCAATAATTTGATCTTGTTTACTCATTAAACTTAAAAGATCATTCAAGTGTTTTTCTTTCGAGCTCGTTTCCAATCAAAAGTGATAGAGTCATCTTTGTTTCTTTCTTGACTCTTAAAACATGAGAGAGCACCAGTCTATTTATGCATCTTAATAAATTGATTGCCCACAATCTTATAACATCCTGTTAGTATTTCTAAACCAAATCGTGAGTTTCCCTTAAAGAACATTTTAAAGCCTTGAAGTTTATCTCTCGCTTTTCCTGTTAACTAAGACAAGGTCATCGTGGCTAAACCATTAGGTTCACCTATTTCCTCTTCCTCTCCTTTGTCTGACAGATTGCCTAAGGATTTGTTTCCTGAATTACTAGAGTCACACAAGGACAAGGTGTTGAACTCAGAATCATTCTAAAAATTCAACATTTGTCATCACATCCTCCGCCTACCTTAGATACTGGGTCACCTGCTGATTTTGGCCCGGAATATCTGTACAATCCCATTCAAACTCTTGAAAGTTCACTGACCAGTGACGGTCATATTGGACTGGTTATCTATCCTCTGAATCCTTTGTTCAACCCTGTTTTGGTATCATCACAGCATCTGTATAGTCCCTGTGATCAGCTGGGTGTTCCTTTGGAACTATCCCTTTGTATCTCTTCGGTCATTCGTCGTCATTTGTTCCTAGATATGAGCAGTTTTCAGTGGAGAACTTCTGAGAGATGATGTAATCAGTTGACCTTGTTCCTTTAGGTAGTGAAGCAACACTTTTAGGGACTTAAGAGCCCTCAGTTTATGGACATTTGTGATTGGGTTTGAAGTGCCCAAAAATGTCTATAATAATTGTCCCCTAAAGCATGAGATCGTTAATCTTTTTTGATGTCGGGTGAAATGCTTTACTATGAGGATCTGAAGTTTTTCTGAGCTGGGAGGCGACCTGTAATA